>JBAPLJ010000944.1:0-12106 GCA_037832345.1 Rhizophora mangle
CTCATTAGAACAATGCACGATTGCAATGCGCCCTTTTCCCTTAGACATGTATTAAATAATTTAATTCTTGAATAGTGGAGTGACTGGAGACTGCCAATTTTTCATAAGAAGATTTCTCATTTTATTTGAAGGACAAATTTTACACTAAATGATGATGAAATCAACATTTGTGTTTACATAAAACATTATACTCAATGCTATTAAGCTCATTTGTACATCTTTGGTACTCTAAATGCATTGATGATTTCGTCAAATAGAAAAAAAAAAAAAGGTGTGATTGGTGTAGATTACCTTTTCAAATATGTAATTTAGCGTCACAATTCCTCAATGAGGACAATCTCTTCATTTATAACTAACTTTTTCATAAGAAAAGTCTTTTCATTTTTATTTGAAGGACAAATTTACATTAAATGACACAATGTAAAATCAACATTTTGTGTTTACTTAAAACATTATATTTGAGTGCTACAAGCTCATTTGTACATCTGTTGGTACTTTAAATTTATTGAATTTCATCCAAAAAGAAAAAAATAAAAAGGTGTGATTGGTGTAGATTACCTTTTTAAAAACATGTATTTAGTGTCTCTAATTCCTGAATGAGACAATCTCTTTATTTCTAGCTAACAAGTCTCCTTCTTTTGTTTTTGCAAGGAAACTTATTTAGAAAAAAATAATCTCATAATTAACTTTTTGTGTCAACAACCAAACATTATATTCATTGCAACAATGCTATTTGTACATCTTTGGTACACTAAATCCATTGAATTTCCATCAAAAAATGTGTGTGATTAGCCTAGAGTACCTTTTGAAATTCCATCATGTGTAAAATGTAGTGTCATTGATGTTTATTAGCTTTCTGAACAAGTATTGGATGGTTTAATTGCTAAGCAATGAGACTACATTTTCAATTTATTCATAACAGGACTTTCTCTTTACCATTGGAAGGACAAAAATTTACAAAAACTGACAATGAAATTAACAAATTTTGTCCACTCAAAACATTATATTCGTTTGCAACAAACTCATTTTTTCCTCTTTGGTACTATAAATTCATTGAATTTCATTAAAAAAAAAAAGGTGTGATTGGTTTAAATTACCATTTCTTATACAATTCTTTTTTTTTTTTTGTAAATGAATGCTTGCAATGAATAGCAAAGCTTTGTTAGTTAGAAATAAAGAGACAGTCTCATTATTTAGCAATTTGAAACACTCAATATGAATAAGTGCATTTGTGTCTACCCAAAATACTATATTCATTGGAACAAGCATGTTTGCACACCTTTGGTATTCAGTACTTATTGAATTCCATCAAGTGAAATGAGTCATTGATGTTTATTACCTTTCCTTATAGGTATTGAACTGTTTAATTCTTAAATAATGGGACTATCTTCAATTTTTCATTGATAATACATCACTTTTCATTGGAAGGAAAAAATTTACACAAAATGATATTGAAATTAACATTAGTGTCTACACAAAACATTATATTCATTGCAACAAGCTTGTTGGTTACCTCCTGGGTCCTCTAAGTCATTGAATTTCATCAAAAAAAAAAAAATGGTTTCATTGGCCTAGATTACCTTTTCAAAATGCATATTCAGTTCTTCATTTCCTCAATGATACTATCTCTTCATTTTCTAGCTAACAAGGAACCTTTCATTGTTGCAAGGACTCATTCACACAAGCATATCTCTTAATTAACTTTGGTGTCAACAACATACATTATATTCGTTGCAGTAGGCTTGTGTTATACATCCTTGGTACACTAAATCCATTGAATTCTATATAAAAAAATGGTGTGATTGGTCTAGATTACCATTTTTCTTATACATATTTTATGTACATTAGTGCTTGCAATGAAAGAAGGTGCTTTGCTAGTTTGAAATGAAGAAAACAATCTCATTATTCAGGAATTGAAACACTCAATACATATAAAACACATTTGTGTCTACCCCAAAATGCTATATTCATTGGAACAAGCATATTTGCAAGCTTTCTTATACATATTTTGTGTGTAAATGAGCTAATTATATACTAGATATAGATTCTTTCATTAGAGTCTAGAAGTGCTTTTTAGCCTTCCTTTTGCCCCAAGTGGGGTGCCCCCCTTTCTTTTTCCTTATTTTTCGTGGGAGTTGGGAATCTCTCAAGTGAGAAATACGGTTCTCTGTCTTTTTTCTTTATCTCTTCCTCCCTAGATAGCTTCTTCCCGAACTTATAAAATTGGATCTCCCCTTTTTTGGCTTTCTTTGCATGAAAAACTCCCCTTTGCCACCAAGAGGTGGAGTAATGCCCTCTTAGAAAAAATGCACCACTAATTGAATTTACTTAGCCACAAAGGGGCACACTAGCGGGCAAAGAAATAGAAGATTCAAATCCAAGAAATTGTAGAGCTTGGATAAAGTATTCACTTTGCGTTCCCTAAGAAATAAGATCACAATAAATATTGTGTATGTGTAGAAGGCTCACTCTCTCATCTACAAAAAAAAGACGTTCGGTTATGTCATGTAGTGGGGGTATGAAAGAAGGAGCTTTGTTAGTTTGAAATGAAGAGACAATCTCATTATTTGGTAATTGAAACACTCAATGCCTAAAAGCACATTTGTGTTTACACAAAACATTACAATCATTGGAACAAATTCAGTTGCAAAACTTTGGTACTATGTACCCATTGAATTCCATCAAGTGAAATGAATGGTTGTTCTTTATTAGTTTTCCTTATAGGTATTGACTGGTTTGATTCTCAAACAATGAGACTCTTTCATTAATTTTTACATGATAAGACCTGACTTTTTATAGGAAGGACAAATTTAAAGTAATAACTTTTGTGCCAACACAAAATATTATATTCACTGTAATAAACTCATTTATACTTCTTTGGAAATCAAAATCCATTGAATTCCATTTGTTTTACATATTTTGTGTAAATGAGTGGTTGCAATAAAAGGAGTTTTGTTAGATTGAAATGAAGAGATAGCATCATTATTTAGGAATTGAAATACTTAATATATATATAAGCACATTTGTGTCTACACAAAACATTTATATTCATTGGAACAAGCACAATTGCACACCTTTGGTATTCTGTCCCCATTGAATTCCATCAAGTGAAATGATACATTGATCCTTTTTTAGTTTTTCCTTTATAGGAATTGAATGGTTTTAATTTCTAAACAATGAGATTGACTCTTTATTTTTTAATGACAAGATATCACTTTTCATTGGAAGGAGAAATTTACACAAAATGATAGTGAAATTAACATTTGTGTCCACGTAAAACATTATATTCATTGCAACAAGCTCAATTATACCTCTTTGGTACCCCAAATAAATGAATTTCATAAAAAAAAAAAGGGTGTGATGAGTCTAAATTACCTTTTCAAATACATATTAAGAATTTCATTTTCTAAATGAGACTATCTCTTAATTTCTAGCTAATGGGCCTCCTTCATTCATTGCAAAGATTGATTCACACAAATAGATGTTGTAATTAACTTTTCCCCTCAATGACAAATATTATATTCATTGCAATAGGCTCGTTTGTACATCCTTGGTACACTAAATCCATTGAATTATATTAAAAAAATGTTGCGATCAATTTGAATTACCATTTCTCATACATATTTTGTGTAAAAGAGTGCTTGTATTGAAAGAAGGAGCTTTCTTTAGTTAGAAATGAAGAGAAAGTCTCATTATTTAGAAATTGAAACATTTAATTCATATAAGCAAATTTGTGTCCACTCAAAACATTATATTTTCATTTGAGCAAGCACATTTGCACACCTTTGGTACCATGTACCCATTGAATTCTATCAAGTAAAATGAGTCATTGATTTTTATCAGTTTTCCTTATAGGTATTGAAAGCCATAATTCTTGAACAATGAGATGATCTCCTCAATTTTTCATAACAAGATGTCACATTTCACTAGAAGGACAAAGCTACACAAAATGATGGTGAAATCACCATTTTTTGTCCAAGTAAAACATTATACTCATAGCAACAAGGTTATTTGTACATCATTGGTTCCCTACATCTATTGAATTCCATCAAAAAATGGTGTGGCTAGCCAAGATCAAAAAAAGTGCTTGCAAACAAAAGTAGGTCCCAGTTTTATCTTGATTTGCCTTTTTTGCATGTACTGAGCGGCTCATTTCCCACTAATGTGGCTCTGTGATTTCTATCATGGACTGATTCACACAAAATGATCTAGAAATTAATTATTTTGTCAACACCAAACAATGAATTCATTGCAATAAACATGACTCTAAGCCCTTAACACTCTAAATCCATTGAATTCCATCATACAAAGGAGTCATTGATCTTGATAAGCTTTTCATGTAGGTATTGAGTGGTTTTATTACTTAATAATGAGATTGACTCATCATTTCCTTCTAACATAGCTTCTATTTCTAATTCATTACAAGGACTCCTTCACACAAATAATCTTGAAATCAGCTGTTGTAGTTACATTAAACATTATATTCATTGCAACATGACTCTAAGCCCTTAGCACTCTAAATCCATTGAATTCCATCATACAAAGGAGTCATTGATCTTGATAAGCTTTTCATGTAGGTATTGAGTGGTTTTATTACTTAATAATGAGATTGACTCATCATTTCCTTCTAACATAGCTTCTAATTTCATTACAAGGACTCCTTCACACACAAATAATCTTGAAATCAGCTATTGTAGTTACATTAAACATTATATTCATTGCAACAAGCACATCTGTGCTTTAAATCCATTGAACTACATCAAACAAAAGAGTCATTGATCATAGTTAGCTTTTCTTCTAAGTATTGATTGGTTAAATTCCTCAATAATGAGATTTTCTCTTAATTTCTTGCCAACAAGATCCCTTCCTTTGTTCCAAGGTTTTATTCATATAAAATGATCTTCAAATTAACTTCGATGTCAACATTAACTATTATTAATTGTAACAAGCACATTTGTACACCTTTAGTACTTTAAATTCATTAAATTTTTCATCAAACAAAGGAGTCAATAATCTTGATTAGATTTTCTTACAAGTATTGAAATTTTTTTATTATTGAGTTTCAAGACAATCTCCTCATTTCTTGCTAACAAGGTTCCTCCTTTTGTTGCAAGGACTCCTCACACAAAATGATCTTAAAATCAACTTTTGTTTCTACACCAAACATTATATTCATTGCTCTAAGTATGCTTCAATGCCATTAATACTTTCAATCCAATGAATTCCATTAAACAAGGGAGTCAATAATCTTGATTAGATTTGATTATAGGTATTGAAGGGTTCAATTTTTGAATAAGGAGACCCCCTCTTCATTTTGCACTAACAAGGTTGCTAGTTTGCAATGTTGAATCCTTTGGAATTGTTGCACTAGGGATGAAATTCAATATGATGTTCTATTCCCCTTAAAAGGTGGCAAACCAATTCATACTTAAGGTAAGACATCACCAAATTCTTGCAAAAGAGAAACAACAACACTAGGGAAAAAGGGGTTAAGCTCATTTGTACTAAAATAAGTTCTTTAGTTCTTGAAAGAACTAAAGGAAAAAATTCTCACTTTTGTTTTCAAGAATGTTTTTTGCCATTTTTAACAATGAAATCAAGCCTATTAATAAGCTAATTTAACAACCTTAAAAACCCTAAAAATAAAGACAATGATAAACTCCTAAAATATAAGAACACTCCTATTTTATAACAAATTTTAATTTAAGATTGAATTTTGTTGTAACCTTGGCCTATTAAGTTCTCCAATCAAATTAATAAAGCCTTAGCACACATTAAGATATGCTTTGTTGCCCTTTAAGCTTGAATTCTCTTCTTTAGCCTAAATTACTTCAATCACATTCAAGAGCTCAAAGGATGAAAGAGGCACTTAGTTAACTAATTGAAAAAATTTGAGCCAAAGAAGATAATTCAAGCTTAATGCAAAATTGATTCAATAAATTTGAGCCAAAAAAAAAAAAGCTAATTCAAGCCTAAATGGTGGCAAATCGTATCTTATTGTGGGCTGAGGCTTTATTAATTTTTATAAGTATACTAAATGGGCCTATGTTAAGTGATCTAAGAGTTTCCACAATAACTCCTAAAAAATAAGAATAGGGTTTCTACAACAACTCCTAAAAAGAAAAAGAGTAGATTTTTTGTCAACCTATTTAGGATGTTTGTCCTTATTTATAGGGTTTTCTCTATGATTGTTAATTCTTCCTATAAATAGGTTTTGATTTCATTGTTAAATGAGGCAGAATGTTTGGTGAAATATAAGTGGGAATTTTTTCCTTCAACACTTTTAAGAACTACAAAACTTATTAAGAAATAACTCTTCTTGTGGCATTGAACCTTACTTATCAATCCCAAATTCATTCTTTTCTAGAGTGTGGCCTCCATGTCCTTCTTCCATACCTTTGGTTCATGTTTCTTTGAACAATGGGTCTATGTCTTGCATGATTGAAATTTCATTTAACTTTTTTTAGGTTCTTGTTTGATTCCTTGTGCATGTTGGGTCCCTAAGCCATGTCATATGGGTTCACTTCATCTAAGGATCCATTGAGCATTCAAAGAAACAATTATTCCTTGATCAAGAATGGTGTTGTGTATTCCTTGATCAGAAACTTGGAAAGGCTTAATCAAATTGAGAAAGAAATTTCCAAGAATTACCTTTTGCTTTAGGTTTTTGACAAGAACAAAGGAGGTTTGTATATCGATACATTGTTAGCAAACTTGGACACCAGATAGCTTGTAGTTGACTTATGACTTGTGATTGTTGGCAGACTTTAGGCTTTCCGACATTTTTTTCAAAATACTTAGTAGGTATGAGGCCTTTTGTATATAGTTAAGATCTACACTAATATCTACTAAAGCTATGGTTTCTAAAGAAAATTAGTTAGCAGTTTTTAAAAGGATTTTAATAAGCCATTTTTGAGTGGTGATTTATGTTAAAAGAAACAGGAATTCATTATTTTCAAGGCTTTCAAAGTTGTTGGGCTTTAGAAGATTCTGACTGATCTAAAACCTCTATATTTGAGGGTTTACTAGGTTTAGTAAGGACACTAGCATTTGATGGTCTTATGCTTGTTGGCCCTTGAGATCTTAAATCTCTTGTTTGATTTTGTTTATTTCATGTTTGAGGTCTATCAGAGTGACAGGCTTGGTTTGGGGTTGGTCAAACCCTTTCAGAACATCCTTAAGATTATAAGGAGCTTGGATGGACTGGCATAAGGGGTTTGGATTTAAAGTTGATGGGCTTTCAAGGAGTTTTTTTGTAGAAACTGGGCTTTAGCTTGATCATTTCGTAAAGTATCAAGCATCTCAAGGATTTGCTCTTGATCACACTTTAGGACACATACCTCTTTCTCTTCTAACCCTTTTTAGAAAAGACTTCAAATTCATCAACTTGGAGACCAGCTTCATCCTTGAAAGATAATTTAAGAGTACTAGGCTTCAAAAATCTAAGTTTGAAAATAATCAGGTTTGAAAAATAATTTAAGACCAATTTTGAAAAAAATCTAAGGTTTCAACCAACAATGCCTATAATTGGGCTTCAAAAATATTAGGTCGTTCAAGGGCTTGGAGTTTTTTGTGAAGTTTATAGTATCTGGACATGTGACTAGGCTTTATAACAAACATATATGGATATCTGGGTTTTTGTTTGTATAGGCTTATTGGGCTTAGAAGATTTTTGGTGTTAGTTGGGCTTAGATTTTTAGTAAAAAGCATTTATTTTTAATTTGGTATTGGGCTTGTGCTTTCTTTTGGTCTTTTCATTATGATAGAGGTTATCATCAAATTGAGCACAAAAGGATCCTAACTCCTTTTGAGTCTACTTTTGTTCCCACTTGATCAATTTTTTGAGCTCTAGATCTGCATAGATCAATAGTCCTTTTTGAACAAAACTTATTAGTTCACTATAGGCCAACTGATGATGAGGAATTTGACCATTATACTAAGCTTGTAGTTTAGATCTTACCTTATCATCAAGTAGCCTTAGTAATCCTATGAAAAACTTTTCTTTCCAGAAAGCTTGATTCACATCATCTCGCTGCATGGTATGCATTAAAAATGTATCTTTGTGCCAATTAAAATTGTGTAGATATTTGCAGTTAAGATTGGATAAGAGTTCAATATTCTTATCCTTTAGGTGAGAAGAATCACCAATAAAGTGCTTTGTTATCTCAAAGATAAGACTTGCCATAGCTATGGGGATTATTTGTTTGTTATTATCAAGGAGAGGTTCACCATGAACATCTCTCTTGATAGCTTGGAAAAAGCTGTGGTGGTCAGTTGGAGTGAGTATGTGATCCCACCAGCCATTGAGCTACTTTGAGAATCCTACAACATGGATCTCAACAATGGCTTGGTTAGAGGATGGTGAAAGTAACTTTTATGTGTACATAAAACATTCTATTCATTAGAATAAGCACATATGTATACCCTTAGTATTCTAAATCCATTGAATTCCATCAAGTAAAAGAGTCATTAATATTGTTAGCTTTCCTTACAGGTATTTGATGGTTTTATTCCCAAACAATGAGACTATTTTTCAATTTTATGATAATAAGACTTCTTTTTTTTTGTTGCAAGGGCTCATTCCCCGAAAATGTTCTTGTAATTAACTTTTGTGCCAATAATAATTATTATATTCTTTGCAACAAGTTTGTTTGTACATCTTTGATATTCTAAATCCATTAATTACATCAAAGAAAGGTGTGGTTAGTCTATATTACTATTTCTCATATATATTGAGTGCTTCAATTCTTGAATAATGAGGACTTCTTTCATTTCTAGCTAACAAGGTCCCTTCCTTCATTGCAAGGACTCATTTACACAAAATAATGGTGAAATTAACTTTTGTGTCTACATAAAACATTATATTCATGTGATTAAGCATGTTTGCACACCTTTGGTACTTTGAACCCATTGAATTCCATCAAGTAAATTATTAATTGATCTTTGGCTTTCCTTATAGGTATTCGATGGTTTAATGTTTGAACAATGAGACCATCTCTTTATTTTTTTTTTGATAACAAGACTTTTATTTTTATTGCAAGGACTCATTCACACAAAATGATCTCATAATTATCTTTTATGTCAATAACAAACATTATATTCATAGCTACAAGCTCATTTTGTACATCTTTGGTACACTAAATCCATTAAATTCCATCAAGTTGTCATTGATTTTTATTCGTTTTCCTTATAGGTATTGAATGGTTTAATTCCTAACTAATGAGACTCTTTATTTTTTGATAACAAGACATCTCTTTTCATTGCAATGACTCATTTACACAAAATGAGGGTAAAATTAACTTTTGTGTCTCTGCAAAACATTATATCCATTGGAACAAGCATGTTTGCACACCTTTGGTACTTGGAACCCATTGAGTTCTATCAAGTAAATGAGTTTTTGATCTTGATCAGCTTTCTCTTTAAGATTTTGAGTGGCTTAATTCTCAAACAGTAAGACCAACTTCTCATTTTTTTATTCTATTTCTTTATGTATTCCTTGTATCTTCTTTTGATTAAAAGGAGTTTTAAGTTTCTGTTGTAAATGCTTATAAGTAATTTCATTTGTTAGAGAACTAATGAATCTTTCACTCCTCTTAATCTTTTTATAAATCTAATCAATTTCTCTATATTGAAGAATGGAAGTAAATTTAAAGCTAATAAGCTTTCTATTAATCTCTGCATTTATGTGTCATCACCAATTTTCTTTATTGGCTAAATAATTTCCATAAATGAAATTTTGTTAGAGTATTTTAATCATAATAAAAGGAATTTCTAAACATATACCATTATTACAAATAACGACTTATGATAGCTTGTATTTAATAACAAGCTTACTCTAATCAACAATGTTTAATACTTCTATTGTTTTTGGAAAGTATTTTAAAGGTATTAGCCCTTCTTAATACAAATTTAGAGTATTAGAGCCAAACCTAGTGAAGTTGTAGTTGAAACCAAAGTCGTGTTTTCATTTTTAGCTTGTGTGAGCTCTGGTTAGGCGCTGAGTGCTTTTTTGTGTAAAACCACTGACAATGATTCTATGACACATATGGATACACACTTCACAGAAACTAGCACTCTAATAGTAAGAATAAAGAAATTATTTTCAATGAAAATATAAATGATATATTATCTTTAGAATTGGAAATTGCCATCATCATCCTCATTGTCACAATATATATATATATATATATATATATATCAAGTGGTAGTTTTTTACTTTTTATCTAAATCTAATGTTATTAAAGCAATTGAAGAGGTTATAATGATTTTTTTTTTCTTGCTATCCCAAGAACTTATTAGTTCATAGTAGAGGAAATACACAAAATTTCTCCATATTGGCATGATTCAAGTAGCTTTGAAGTTGGTGACAATAGTAGGTTTAAAATAACTCTACCATAATTTATGTTAGGGATTAAAGACAAAATAGGTTTCATGACTCCTTATTAGGAGTAATAGAATCTAGTCTAAGTGACAGACCTAATATGATGCATTCCTCAAAAAAAATTTAAAAACATGGGAAGATTGCTTATTGCATGTAATGTTTGCACATAATAGGAGTCATTTCATTCTACTACTAGTTACTCTCTATTTTAAAATGGTGTATGGTTTAAATCCTTTGACTCCTTTAGATTTGATGCTTCTATTTGAAACCGTGTAGAACCCTTCTATTTGAGTTGGCTCTCAACTTTCATCACAATGTGCACCATGTCCTGTAACTCCATATTATGTTGCAATTCAACTTCATGGGTGATGTCTCTACTCAATCCTTGCAAGAATTGAGCCATGGTTTCACTTCACTATCCTTCTCCACATTAGCTTGGATCATGGCAATCTCCATCACCTTATGGTAGTCCTCCACATTTTTGGTGCCTTAAGTCCTTAGAGCCTTTGGTACAAATCCCTATAATAGTGATTAGGGGTAGAACTCCTCCTAAATGAGCCTCTCACGATTCCTTCTCCTAGTCAAAGCAAGTTGATCCCAGCAAATAATGGCATAATGAGTAAACTTAACAGCAATAAGTTTTAACCTTTCCCTTTTCATAGTAGTTGTGGGAGTGAAAGACCAACTTAACCATCTTCTCCCATATTAAGAAAGCTTCAAGATTGTTTTTTGCTTTGAACAAAGAAATTTTAATTTCAATGCTCCCTAAATCATGGTCAAAGGCATCTTGCCTTGTAAAACCTCTTTAACCCATTTTTCTATTATTGGAATTTTTAAACAAAGTTGTAGGATCATCAAATTTGTCATCATCTTCATGGCCATAATCTTGTCTCTTTAGCCTTCTTGCATTAGAAACTTCATGGCCCCTATGCCTCCTTTGCAATTTTGCTATTGTATTGGCTTGCTTCTCCATCCTATCCCTTGTATCATCAAATTTGGTGTTCATGTTCTCAAATTATTGTTGCATAGCCTTTGATCATGAATGACACCACTTCCTCTCTCTCCTCAGCTACACCTTTGTCTTTGGTAGATATAGTCATAATTCTATACAAAATGGTTCAAAATACCTCACAAAACACTCCCTCATGTGTTTTTCACTCAAAAATAGTGGTCACACACCCTCATGTTTATACTCTTTAAGGGTTTCTCCCAATATTTGTTCACACACTTGGCTTTTACCACACAAATTTCCCCTTTTAGCTCTTTAAGAACTAAATAAGTTAAATCAAGAGGATTAATCTTAAAGGAACAAAAACTCACCATATAAAAATAAATGGAGCAAAATTTGAGCTAAAAAAAAAAAGTTAGAAGATGAAATAAGGAAAATGAAAATATATGACAGATTATGACTTAAGCTAGAAATAGGTTGTTATTGTGGCCAAACTGACCAAAACGTTTAGGTATAGCCATAATCACTCAAAGTTGACAGTCTTTTTTTTTTGTTGTTTTGTCCCTTTTTTTTTTCTCTATTTTCTTTTTCACAAATTTAAAGACAAAGAAAGATAAACTAGGGCTTATGAAAGAAAGATAAATTAGGCTTTTTGCAAATTCAAAGAACAAGAGGTTATAAATGTAGCTTAGAATGAAAGAGATGAAAAAAAAAAAAGGAAAATCAAAATTAGATAAGCAAACCTGATTTAGATCCAAGCACTAATAATAATTGAA
>JBAPLJ010000946.1:0-21718 GCA_037832345.1 Rhizophora mangle
CCAAATTCATTCTTTTATAGAGTGTGGCCTCCATGTCCTTCTTTCATACCTCTAGTTCATGTTTCTTTCGAAAACATTGGGTCTAAGTCTTGCGTGATTGAAATTTAATTTAGCTTTTTAGGTTCCTGTTTGATTCCTTGTGCATGTTGGGTCCCTAAGTCATGTCGTTTTGTTCACATCATCTAAGGATCCATTGAACATTCAAAGAAACAATTATTCCTTGATCATGGACAGTGGTGTGTATTCCTTGATCAGAAACTTGGAAAGGCTTAATCAAATAGAGAAAGAGATTTCCAAGGATTACCTTTTGCTTTAGGTTTTTGACAAGAAGAAAGGAGGTTTGGATGTTGATACCTTGTTGGCAAACCTGGACACCAGACAACTTATAGTTGACTTATGGCTTGTGATTGTAGGCAAACTTTAGGCTTTCCAACATTTTTTGAAAATACATGGTGGATACAAGGCCTTCTTATGCACAGTTAAAATCTACACCAGTATTTACTAAAATTATGGTTTCCAAAGAAAATTAGTTAGTGATTTCAAAAGTATTTTAACAAGCCATTTTAAGTGGCGATTTCTATTAAAAGAAATAGGAATTCATTATTTTCAAGGCTTTCAAGTAGTTGGGCTTTAGATGATTATGGTTGATCCAGAACCTTTGTATTTTGAGGGTTTACTAGGTCTAGTAGGGACACTAGCATTTAATGGTCTTGTGTTTGTTGGGCCTTGAGATCTTGGATCTCTTGCTTGATTTTGTTCATTTCATGTTTAAGGTCTGTTAGAGTGACAGGCTTGGTTTGGGGTTGGTCAAACTTTTTCGGAAGATCCTTAAGATTATAAGGAGCTTAGATGGATTGACGAAATGGATTTGGATTTGAAGTTGATGGGCTTTCAAGGAGCTTTTGCAGGAATTAGGCTATCATTTCCTAACATATCAAGTATCTCAAGGATTTGCTCTTGATCTCACATTAGGACACTTCCCTCTTTCTCTTCTAACCCTATTTCAAAAGCAGCTTCAAGTTTATCAACATGGAGACCAACTTCATCCTCAGAAGATTGTTTAAGAGTATTAGCTTCTGAGGTTTCAACCAATAATGCCTATAATTGGGCTTGAACAGTCTTAGGTAGTTCAATGGCTTGCAGTTTTTTGTGATGTTTATAGTATCTGGACATGTGACTAGGCTTACCACAGTTATAACAGACATATATGGATGTCTGGGCTTTTGTTTGTTTAGGCTTACTAGGTTTGGGCCTAAAAGTTGTTTTGGGCTTAGAAGATTATAGGTGTTGGTTGAACTTAAAAGGATCCTAACTCCTTTTGAGTTTGCTTTTGTTCCTGCTTGATCTATTTTTGGAGCATTAGATCTACACAGATCTACAATCCTTCTTTCTAGATAATGCTTATTAGTTCATTGTAGGCCAACAGATGATAAGGAATTTGAACATTATGCTGAGCTTGCAGTTTAGATCTTAACTTATCATCGAGTAGCCTTGGTAATCCTACCAAAAACTTTTCTTTCTAGAGAACTTGATTCAAATCATCTCGCTGCATGACACACATTAGAAACATATCTTTGTGCCAACAAAAATTGTGCAAAAATCTGTATTGAAGATTGGATAAGAGTTCAGCGTTCATATCTTTTAGGTGAGGTGGATCACTAATAAAGTGTTGTGTTATGGTAAAGATAAGACTTGTCACAGATCAAGGATTGTCTATTGGTTATTATCAAGGATAGATTCACCACGAACATCTCTCATGATAGCTTGGAAAATGCTATCGTGATCAGCTGGAGTGAGTATGTGATCCCACCAACCTTTGAGCTGTCTTGAGAATCCTGCAACATGGATCTTAGTAATGGCTTGGTGAAAGGATGGTGAAATTAACTTTTATCTCTACACAAAACATTCTATTCATTAGAACAAGCACATATTTATACCTTTGGTATTCTGAATCCATTGAATTCCATCAAGTAAAAGTCATTGATCTTGATTAGCTTTCCTTATAGGTATTTGATGGTTTTATTCCCAAACAATGAGATTGTTTTTTCATTTTTTGATAACAAGACTTCTCTTTTGTTGCAAGGGCTCATTCATTCGAAATGATCTTGTAATTAACTTTTTTCCCAATAATAATCACTAAATCCATTTCATTACATCAATGAAAGGTGTGATTGGTCTAGATTACCATCTCTTACATATATTGAGTGCTTCAATTCTTGAATAATGAGGCCTTCTTTTCATTTCTAGCTAACAAGGCTCTTTCCTTCATTGCAAGGACTCATTTATACAAAATAATGGTGAAATTAACTTTTGTGTATACACAAAACATTATATTAATGCGATTAAGCATGTTTACACACTGTTGGTACTTTGAACCCATTGAATTCCATCAAGTAATTGATCTTTACCTTTCCTTATAAGTATTCAACGGTTTAATGCTTGAACGATGAGAACATTTCTTCATTTTTGATAATAAGACTTCTCTTTTTGTTGCAAGGACTCATTTATACAAAATGATCACATAATTTTCTCTTGTGTCAATAACACACATTATATTCATAGCTACAAGCTCATTTGAACATATTTGGTACACTAAATCCATTAAATTCCATCAAGTTGTCATTGATCTTTGTTAGCTTTAATTCCTAAATAATGGGACTCTCTTTATCTTTTGATAACAAGACTTCTCTTTTCATTGCAATGACTCATTTACACAAAATAAGGGTAAAATTAACTTTCGTGTCTCCACAAAACATTATATTCTTTGGAACAAGCATGTTTGCACACCTTTGGTATTTGGAACCCATTGAGTTGCATCAAGTAAATGAGTCCTTGATCTTGATTAGCTTTCCCTTAAAGATAATGAATGGCTTAATTCTCAAATAGTGAGACCACCTTCTCATTTTTTGATTCTATTTCTTTATGTATTCCTTGTATCTTCTTTTGATTAAAAGGAGTTTTAAGTTTCAGTTGTATTATAAGTAATTTCATTAGTTAGAGAACTAATGAATCTTTCATTCCACTTAATCTTTTTCTAAATCAAATCAATTTCTCTATATTGAAAAATGGAAGTAAAATTAATGCTAATAAGCTTTCTGTTAATCTCTGCATTTATGAGTCATCATCTACTTTCTTTATTGAGTATAGCATGTGTAAGAAATGATTTCCTAATATGAAATCTTGTGATAAAATTTTAATCATCACAAAAGGAATTTCTAAGCATATACCATCATTACAAATAATGACTTATGATAGCTTGTATTTAATAACAAGCTTACTCAAATCAATAATGTTTAATACTTTTATTGTTTTTGAAAAGTATTTTAAAGGTATTAGTCCTTCTTAATATGGATTTAGAGCATTAGAGCCAAACCTAGTGAAGTATCTATTCTAAGTTGTAGTTGAAACCTAAGTCATGTTTTCATTTTTAGCTCATGTGAGCTGTGGTTAGGCATTGAGTGTTTTTGGTGTTAACCACTGACAATGATTCTATGACACATATAGATAAAAACTTCACCGAAGTTGGCACTTTAATAGTACAAATAAAGAAATTATTATCAATGAAAATATAAATAATATTTATCTTTAGAATTGGAAATTACCATCATACTCATTATACACACACACACACACATAGATATATATATATATATATATATATATATATATATATATATATATAAATATTATATATTTTATCTTAATCTGATTATGTTATTAAAACAATTGAAGAAGCTTTACCCTTATCTCAATGTTATAATGATTTTTTTTTTCTCACTATCCCAAGAACTTATTAGTTCACACTAGAGGAAATACAAATTTCCCCATATTGGCATGATTCAAGTAGCTTTGAAGCTGGCCATAAGACTAGGTTTAAATAACTCTACCATAATTTATGTTAGAGACTAAAGACATAGTAGGTTTCATGACTCCTTATTAGGAGTAATAGAATCTAGTCAGAGTGATGGACCTATTTATTTTTCTTGTTACCCCAACTATAGTCTTTCTCTCAAATCCTAATCTCATGCATGCTTTGTGCTTCAATGTTAAAACCAAGGGATTCAATATGATGCATTCCTCAAAAAATTTTAAAACATGGGAAAATTGTTTGCAACATGTAGAGTTTGCATATAATAGAAGTGTTCAGTCTACTACTGGTTACTCTCCATCTGAAATTGTGTATGGTTTAAATCCTTTGACTCCTTTAGATTTGATGCTTTTACTTGTTGATGATATGTTAACTTAGATGGTGAACACAAGGCCAAAATGGTGAAGAAGTTGCATGAGAAGGTGTGGCAACAAATTGCAAAATGAACATAGCAATATGCATCCCATGATAACAAAGGGAGAAAGAAGGTATTTAAACCTAGTGATTGAGTTTGGGTGCATATGCACAAGGAGAGGTTTTTGGCTTAAAGGTATTCAAAGTTGTAGCTTAGAAGAGATGGTCCATTTCAAATGGTGGCACAAATTAATGATAATGCCTATAAGTTGGACCTTTTCAATGAATACAATGTGAGTGCAACATTTTGATGTTTATAATCTATCTCCATTTCATGCAAGTAATGATTTGAGGATGAATCCTTTTAAGGAGAATGGAAATTAAGAGATCCATGGAAAAGTTAATACATGAAGGGCTTGTATGGATCCATCGAGCATTCAAGAAGGGCCAATAAAATGTTCAAGAGCTAAAAGGATGAAAGCAGCACTTTGCAAGCTGATTGATGAAATTTGTTCCCAAAAAAGCTAATTCAAGCTTGAAGGGTGAAAAAAACATATCTTAATGTGGTATAGGGCCTTATTAAGTTGATTGATGTGCTTAATGAGTCAGGGTTACAATAAACTCCACTCCTAAATAGGAGTTTATTATAAAATAGGGCAACTCCTAAAACAAATAGGAGTATATTGTTAGCTTATTTATGAAGTTTGTCATTATCTCTAGGGTATGAGTTATTAATTTAGCCCATAAATAAGTTTGTTTGCAATGTTAAAAAAAAAAAAAAAAGGAGAGAGAGAACATTAGTGAAAATAAAAGAAAACATGTCATGCATCAAGACGATGTGAATCAAGTTTTTTGGAAAGAAAAGTTTCTGGCAGGATTACCAAGGCTACTCAGCAATAAGGTAAGATTTAAATTGCAAACTTGGTATAATAGCCAAATTCCTTGTCATCAATTGTCTTATGGTGAACTGACAAACTTTGTCTAGAAAGAAGGGCTACAGATTTGTGCAAATCTAAAGCTCCAAAAATAGATCAAGCAAGAATAAAAGTAGACTTAGAAGGAGTTAAGATCCTTTTGTGCCCAATTTGATGATAACCTCTATTACAAAGAAAAGACCAAAAGAAAGCATAGGCCCAACACCAAACCAAAAAAATCCTTTTTACTTATAATCTAAGCCCAACCAACACCAACAATCTTATAAAACCCAAAACAACTTTTAGGCTGAAACCTAATCAGCCTACACAAACAAAAGCCCAAACATCCAAGTATGTCTAGATACTATAAACTTCACAAAAAAACTCCAAGCCTTTGAATTTCCTGATACTGTTCAAGCCCAACTAAAGGCATTGTTGGTTGAAACCTTAAAAGCTAGTACTTCTGAGCTATCTTCTGACGATGAAGCTGGTCTCCAAGTTCATGAACTTGAAGCCTCTTCTAAAATAAGGTTAGAATAGAAAGAGGTAAGTGTCCTAATGCATGCTCAAGAGCAAAATCCTTGAGATACTTGGTATGTTAGGAAATGATCAAGCTAAAGCACAATTTCTACAAAAGCTCCTTGAAAGCCCATCAACTTCAAATCCGAACCCATTACTTTAGTCCATCCAAGCTCCTTATAATCTTAAGGATGTTCTAAAAAATGTTTGACTAACCCCAAGCCAAGCCTCATCTCAACCATGGATTGATAAGCACACTACCATAGTGAGAGAGAGATTAAATGTCAAGTCAAAGAGTTGCCCTATCTTCACATAAGCAATCCCAACCTACCCAAAATAGTTGAGACTAATGCATTTAAGCTAGGATATGGAGGGATTTTGAAACAAGTCAAGGATCAACATGAACAACTTGTTTGTTTTCACATTCAAGCATTGGAATGACTATCAAAGGTGGTATTCCACCATTAAAAAGGAAAATTTGGCAATTGTTTTATGCATTTCAAAATTTCAGCACGATTTGCTAAATAAAAAATTTTTATTACATATTAATTGTCAAGCAGCAAGATCTATTTTACAAAAAGATATTCAAAATATTGCATCCAAATAGATTTTTGCACGATGGCAAGCAATTTTAAATATTTTTGATTTTGAAATTGAACATATTCAAGGTTCTTCGAACTGCTTACCACATTTTCTTACAAGAGAATTCTTGCAGGGAATAGAAACCTTAACCTTAAAACAAGCCCAAAATGCCCAAGAAATCCAAAAAGAAAGCCCAACAGGAAAAGACCCAATCACAAACAACCTAACCAAAAGCATGGGTTAACATGTTTAGCTTAGAAAGCCAAAGCTTTACCCTTAAGCCCAAAAAACCCAAAAACTTATGAAAGCCTGGTTTTATATAATGAATATGATGAATATAAATGTGCTTGTTATAAATAAATGAAGTGATGAAGAGATGATCACATCATGTGGGAATTAAACCATTCAATATTGATAATGAACACTAATCAAGATCAATGACTCCTTTGTTTAATAGAATTCAATGGATTTAGAGCACTAAAGTGTACAAATGTGCATCATACAAAGAATACATTGTTTTATGCAAACACAAAATTTAATTTCTTCATCATTTTTGTGTAAATCAGTCATTGCTACAAAGGAAGGAGAGTTGTTAGTTAGAACTAAAGTGATAGTGCCATTATTTAGGGTTTGAGACACTTAATACATATAAGAAAAGCTAATCAAGACCACTCATACCTTTTCTTAATGAAATTTAATGGGTTTAGAGTGCCAAAGACATGGAAACAAGCTTGTTGGAGTGAATAAAGTGGTTCTTGGATGGCAAGTAGTTGAGAACAAAAAATTTAGTACCTAACTTACCCATAACATCTTCCAAAAGTAGCTTAAGAGCTTTGTTTATTTGTTGAAAATAATGCTCTCAAGTGAAGTCCATCCTTCATTTCAAACTAATGTGCTTGTTAACTTTGGTACTCTAGGCACATTGAAATCCTTCAAGCAAATGACTTAATGATCTTGATTTGATTTCCTAATAAGTATTGAATGGTTTAACTCCTGAACAATAAGATCATCTCTTCAATTTTTGATAATAAGACTTCTCTTTTCGATTGAAGGACTCATTCACATAGAAATAATCTCATAGTTAACTTTTGTGCCAATTGCAAACATTATATTCATTGCAACATTTGTACATCTTTGGTACTATAAATCTATTGAATTCCATTAAGCAAATGAGTCGTTGATTTTATTAGCTTTCTTCATAGGTCTTAAATGGTTTAATTTTTGAACAATGAGTCCATCTTTTCATTTTTTTGATAACAAGACTTCTCTTTTCATTGCAAGGACTCATTCACATAAAATGATCTCAAAATTAACTTTTGTCTCAACAACAAATCCTCTTTTCATCTCTAACTCTCCCACTCCAATCATTTCTTTTCTTTCTATTACTTTGAAAGTAGCTGCTTCAGCTTTACCCACCGAATTTTTGATATTCCTTTTTATTTCTCATTAAATGAATGACATTTTCTTCTGAAAATCCTAGCTATTCTGAGCATCATAGTGCAGAATCTCATTGCTATTACTCAAACAAGCAGGAAACATATGCTTGCATATTCGTCCATAGGGCAAATCGGATATGTAATTATTGGAATAATTGTTAAAGACCCAAATGGTGGATATGCAAGCATAATAACTTATATGCTCTTCTATATCTCTATGAATAACATTGTATTCATTGCAAGAAGCTCATCTCAACATCTTCAGTACTCTAAGTCTATTGAATTTCATCTAAAGCATGTGTAATTGATCTAGATTACCTATATTGTGTGTCTCCATTCCTAGCTGGTACTCTAAATCCATTAAATTCCATCAAGGAAATGATTCATTGATCTTGATTTGCTTGCCTTATAAGTATTGAATGAGATGGTCTCTTCATTTTTTGATAACAAGATTTCTCTTTTAATTGCAAGGACTCATTCACACAAAAATAATCTTGTAATTAACTTTTTTGTTAATAGCAAACATTATATTCATTGCAACAATTTTTTTTTGTACATCTTTGATACTATAAAGTAAATGAGTTATCAATCTTCATTAGCTTTCCTTATAAGTATTAAATGCTTTAATTCCCAAACAATGTGACTGTCTCTTCATTTTTTGATAACAAGACTTTTCTTTTCATATCAACTTATATACACAAAATGATGGTTAAATTAACTTTAGTTTCTACACAAAACATTATATTCATTAGAACAAGCATGTTTGTACTCTTGTGGTACTTTAAATCCATCAAATTATATTGTGTAAATGAGTCATTGATCTTCGTTAACTTTCATTATAAGTATTGAATAGTTTAACTCAGGAATAATGAGACCATATCTTCATTTTTTGATAACAAGACTTCTCATTTAATTTAAAGGACTTATCCATACAAAATGATCTTATAATTAACTTTATATCAACAACAAACATTATATTTATCACAACAAGCTCATGCATACATTTGTGGTACTCTAAATCCATTGAATTTCATCAAAAAAAAGGAGTGATTAGTCTATATTACCTTTATCAATATGTATTAACTGTTTCAACTCTTGAATAATGATAACATCACTTCATTTCTATCCAAGAAGGCTCTGTCCATCGTTGAAAAGACTTTTTTACACAAAATGACAATGAAATTAACATTTTTGCCTACATAGAGGAGTATATTCAATGGAACAAGCATGTTTGTACATCTTCAGTACTCTAAATCTATTGAATTCCATCAAGTAAATGAGGCATTAATCCTTACTAGCTTTCTTTATAGGTATTGGATAGTTTAATTTCTGAACAATGAGACTGTCTCTTCATTTTTTTGATAACAAGACTTCTAATTTTGTTGCAAGGACTCATTCATATAAAATGATCTTGTAATTAACTTTTGTGTCAACATCAAACATTATATTCATTGTAACAAGCTCAATTCCACATCTTTATTTTCTAAATCCATTAAATTTCGTCAAAAAAGGTGGGATTGGTCTAGATTAACTTTTTGTATACATATTACGTGTTTCAATTCCTAAATAAGGAGACCATCTCTTCATTTCTATCTAACAAGGCTCCTTCCTTCATTGTAGGGATTCATTTACACAAAATGATGTGAAACTAACTTTTATGTCTACACAAAGCATTCTATTCATTGGAACAATCGACACAAAAGTTAATTATGAGATCATTTTCAGTGAATGAGCCCTTGCAATGAAGGAAGGTGCCTTGTTAGCTAGAAATGACAAGACAAACTCATTATTCAAGAATTAAAACACTCATTACTATAAGAAAAGCTAATCTAGAACAATCACACCTTTTTTTTTTGATGAAATTCCATGGATTTAAAGTACCAAAGATGTAGAAATGAGCTTCTTGCAATTAATATAATGTTTGCTATTGAAATAAAAAGTTAATTTGAAGATCATTTTGTGTGAATGAGTCGTTGTAACAAAAATGGAAGCCTTGTTATCGAAAAAAAAGAATAGGCAATCTCATTGTTATAGATTTAAACCGTTCAATACCTGTAAGGAAAGCTAATCAAGATCAATGACTCACTTGATGGAATTCAATGGATTCAGAATACCAAAGGTGTACAATCATGTTTGTTCCAATGAATATAATTTGTGTAAACACAAAAGTTAATTTCACCTTGATTTTGTGTAAATGAGTCTTTACAAAAAAGTAAGGAGCCTTATTAGCTAGAAATGAGGAGAAGGCCTCATTATTTAGGAATTTAAACAATCAATAAATATAAAAAATGCCAATTAATCAAAGCTTTGTTTGAAGGAATTCAATGGATTTAGAGTACCATTACAAGATCATTTTGTGTGAATGAATCCTTGCAATAAGAGAGAAGTCATGTTACCAAAAAATGAAGAGATGGTCTCATTGTTTGGGAAATTAAACCATTCAATACCTATAAGAAAAGCTAATCAAAAGCAATGACTCATTAACTTGATGGAATTCAATGGTTTTAAAGTGTTTGCCAAAGGTGTGAAATGTGCTCGCTCTAATGAATATAATGTTTTATGCAGACACAAAGTTAATTTCACCATCTTTCTGTGTAAATGAGTCCTTGCAATGAAGGAAGCAGCATTTTTAGCTAGAAATGAAGAGCTAGTCTCATGATTCAAGAATTGAAAACACACAATATTTATATGAAAAGCTAATGTAGACCAATCAGACCCTTTTTTTTTTTTTTATGAAATTTCATTAAGAAAATGAGTCATTCATCTTCATTGCAATGACTCATTCCCACATAATGATCTCACAATTAACTTTTATATCAATATCAAACATTATATTCATTGCATCAAGCTCATTTGTACATCTTTGGTACTCTAAATCCATTAAATTTCATCAAAATATGGTGTGATTAGTCTAAATTACCTTTTATTATATGTTTTGACTATTTTAATTCTTGAATAATGAGACCATCTAATGTGAACCCAAAAGACATGGCTTTCAGACCCAATGTATACAAGGAATTCAAACAAGAACCTAAGAAAGCAAAATTAAATTTCAATTATGCAAGACCTAGACAAAATGTTCGACGAACACGAACTTAAGGTGTAAAGAAGGATATGGACGCTGTACTCCAGAAAAGAAAGGATTTTGTAGTAATAGTCAGGTTAAACACCATATGAAAAGTTAGTTCTTGAAAAAATTGAAAGAGAAAATTCTCATTTTCAGTTTCATTAATGTTTTACTTGTTTTTAACAATGAAATCAAGCCCATTTATAAGCTAAATTAACAACCTTAGGGTTGTTAATGATAAACTTCTTTAATAAGAAGCTAACAACAAGTCTACTCCTAATTGTTTAAGTAGTAGTTGTAAATTAACAATCCTAACCCTAGAGATAATTATAAACACTCACTCTCATGTTTACATGTTGTATAAATTTAGCTTTTCTCTCTCACCCCTTTATTGAAATAAACAAGCTCAATCAAAGTCACTTTATAACCAATTAATCGCAACAAATTAGAATCAAAGAAATTTAGGAAAGTGCAAAGAATGTAAGGTTATGGAATAGAAGAACTCAACAAGATTAAATTGAAAAATACAAAAAAAAAAAGAATTAATTGGATCCAATCCTTGTAGGAACTGGAAAGAAATAAGCAAACAAATCCTTTATCTTCCTTTCACCTAATTAAATGGGATTTACTTTTGAAATATAAATGAATCAAATAGAATATTTTTCATTTCTCCTTTTTTTTTTTTTTTCTGTCTTTTTGTTTTCTTCGTTATCAAACAAAATTTTCATTTTTTTATTTTTTTTTTTCAAAAATTTTAATACAAGAAAAGATAAACTAGGGTTTGTGGATTCAAAGAACAAGAGGTTATAAAATGTAGCTAAGAAGACAAACAAAAAAAATGAACCTCAAAATTAGATAAGGAAACCTGATTTAGAGCCAAGTTACCAACTGGTGTAAACCCCAAAGAACATAGCTTAGTGACCCAACTTGAACAAGGGATTTAAACAAGTACCCAAAAAAGCTAAAACAAATTTTAATTATGCAAAACCTAAACCCAATGTTTGACAAAAACAAACCTAATGAATAAAGAGGGATATGAACACCACACTCCAAAAAAGAAGGGATTTAAGAGTGATAAGTCGGGTTAAATGCCATAAGAAGAGTTAATTCTTAACAAGTTCTTAGTTCTTGAAAGAACTAAAGGAGAAAATTCTCACTTTTAGCTTCACTAATGTTCTACTTATTTTTAACAATGAAATCAAGCCTATTTACATGCCAAATTTACAACTCTAACCCTAAAGAAAATGACAAACATCCTAAATAAGCTAACAATAATTCTACTCCTATTTATTTTTGGAGTTATTGTAAAAATCCTTACAAACACTTGACACAAACTTATTCAACTTACTTATACAATAAATAAAGCCTCAGCCTACATTAAGATGTGTTTTTTTGCGGCCTTTTAAGCTTAAAATAGTCCCTTGGCCCAAATATCTTTAATGAGCTCGTCAAGTGCCTCTTTCATCCTTTTAGCTCTTGAACATGTTATTGGCCCCTTTTGAAACATTAATGGATCCTTAGAAGCCCTCCATGCTTTTGATCCTCAATGTATCTCATCATCCTCTTTTAATTTCCAACTAACAAGGTTCCTTCCTGCATTACAAGGACTCATTTACACAAAATGATGGTGAAATTAACATTTATGTCTACACAAAACATTATATTCATTGGAACAAGCACATTTGTACTCCTTTGGTACTTTGAATGCATTGATTCCATGAAGCAAGTGAGTTAAGGAACTTGATTAGCTTTCCTTATAGGTATTGAATGGTTTAATTCTTGAACAAAAAGAGATTATCTCATAATTTTTTGATAAATAAAATTCTCATTTCATTTCAATGACTCACTCACACAAAATGATCTCATAATAAACTATTGTGACAACAATAAACAATGTATTCATTGCAAGAAGCTCATTTCTACATCTTTGGTACTCTAAACCCATTGAATTCCATCTAATAATAAGTCATTGATCTCGATTAGCTTTCCTTACAAGTATTGAATGGTTTAATTATCAAACAAAGAGACTGTTACTTTTTTTTTTTTTTGATAATAGGGCTTTTTTTTTCATTGCAAGCACTCATTCACACAAAATGATCACATAATTAACATTTGTGTCAATAGTAAACATTATATTACTTGCAACATACTCATTTGTATATATTTGGTCTCTAAATCCAATGAATATCATAAAAAAAAGGGTGTGATTGGTCTACATTACCTTTTCTTATATGTATTGAGTGTTTGAATACCTAAATAAGGCCTTCTCTTCATTTCCAATTAACAAGGCTCTTTCCTTCATTATAATGACTCATTTATACAAAATGTTGGTGAAATTAACTTTTGTGTCTACATAAAACATTATATTCATTGGAACGAGCATGTTTGCACACCTTTGGTACTCTAAATCAATTAAATTCAATCAAGTAAATAAGTCATTGATCTTGATTATTTTTCCTTATAGGGAATGGTTTAATACTTAAACAATGAAACCACCTCTTCATTTTTTGATAACAAGGATTCTCTTTTTGTTACAAGGCCACAAATCGATCTCACAATTAACTTTTTGTGTCATCATTAAACATCATATCCATCACACTAAGCTTGTTTGTTCATATTTGGCACTCTAAATCCTTGAATTCTATAAAAAAAAAAAATAGTGTGATTGGTCTAGATTACCTTTGTTAATATATTGAGTATTTCAGTTCTTGAATAATGACACCATAATGTGAATCCCAAGGGATCCAACACACACAAGAAATCAAACAAGAACCTAAGAAAACTAAATCAAGTTTCAATTACGCAAATCCTAGATCTAATATTCAAGGAACACAACCTAAGCTATAAAGAAGGATATGGATGGCACCCTTTAGCAAAGAAAGGATTTGAGAGTGATAAGTGGGGGTTGAATGTCACAAGAAAAGTTGATGCTTGATAAATTCTTAAGAACTAAATAAGAAAATCTCAATTTTGTTTTCATTAATGTTCTACTCTTTTTAACAATGAAATGAAACATATTTATAGGCTGAATTAACAATCATAAAAATCCTAAAAATAAAGACAATGACAAACTCCTAAAGTATAAGAACACTCTTATTTTTTATAATAAACTCTTATTTAGGAGTGGATTTTATTGTAACCTAGGCCCATAAAGTACTCCAATAAAGTTAATAAAGCCTTGGCCACATTAAGATGTGCTTTGCTACCTTTTAAGCTTGAATTATCTTCTTTGGCCCAAATTTCTTTAATCAACCTTCTAAGTGCCTCTTTCATCCTTTTAGCTCTTAAACATGCCATGCACCCTTTTGAAAGCTTAATGGACCCTTAAAAGTCCTCCATGCACCAGTTCCTCCATGGATCTTGTCATTTCCCCTCCCCTTAAAAAGATTTGTCTCAAATCATCACCGACATAAAAAAAAAAAAATTGTTGGGAACAACCTCACGTGCACTCCCTCACATGTTTCACTCACTCCCTCATAGTATGATAGTCACTCTTGTGTTACCACACTATATAAATTTGGCTTTTCTCCCTCATTCCTTTATTGAACTAAACAAGCTCAATTAAAGTCACCTTATAACCAACTAATTCTAACAAATTAGAATGAAAGAAAAACACAATAACATTAAATTGCAAAGCACACATGAAAAAAAATTAATTATATCCAAATCATAATAGAAATTAGAAAGAAATAATGAAATAAAGCCTCTATAAAATGTGGCTAGCAACCTTAGGTTTGTAGACAAAAATAAAAGAAAAGCTAGTGTTTGTAGATTCAGATAACAAGAGGTTATATAGGATGTAGTTAAAAAGAAGAACAAAAGAGAAACTTAAATTTTAGATAAATAAACTTGTAATCGTTAAAGCTTTGATACTAACTGATGTGAATCCCAAAAGACGTGTCTTAGGGACCCATCATATGCAATTAATCAAACAAGAACCTAAGAAAGCTAAATCATATTTCAATTATGAAAAACCTAGACCCAAAGTACAAGGAACATGAACCGAAAGTATAAAGAAGCATATGGATGTCATAGTTTAGCAATGAAAGGATTGATAAGTCAAGTTAAATGCCACAAGAAGAATTAGTTCATGAATGAACTAAGGAAGAAAATTCTCCCTTTTAATTTTACTTTTTTTTTGCACTTTTAAACAATGAAATCAATCTTATTATAGGCTGAATTAACAACCTTAAAATCCCTAAAAATAAAGACAATGATAAACTCCTAAAATATGAAATACTCCTATTTTATTGTAGACATGTATTTTATGAAAAGGAAAAAAAAATTCTTGTTTAGGAGTGAAATTTTTTGTACCTCTAGCCTATTAAGTACTCCAATCAAATTAATAAAGCCTTGGCCTCCATTAAGTTATTTCTTTCCACCCTTCAAGCTTGAATTATGAGAACAAACTTGTTTGTACATCTTGGTACTCTAAATCTATTGAATTCCACCAAAAAAAAGGAGTGATTGGTCTCAATTATCTTTTTTCATATGCCTTATGTGTTTCAATTCCAAAATAATGACATTGTCTCTTCATTTCTAATTAATAAGGCTCCCCACTTCATTACAAGGACTCATTTACACAAAATGATGGTGAAATTAATTTTTGTGTCTACACAAAACATTATATTCATTGGACTGAACATGTTTGCACACCTTTTGTACTTTAAACCCATTGAATTTCATCAAGTAAATGAGTCATTAATCTTAATTAGCTTTTCTTATAGGTATTGAATGGCTTAATTTTCAAACAATGAGTCCACTTCCTTTTTTGGTAAGAAAACTTATCCTTTCATTGCAAGGGCTTATTACCACAAAATGATCTCATAATTAACTTTTGTGCCAACAAGAAACATTATATTTGTTGCAAACATCTCGTTTGTACATTTATGGTGTTTTAAATTTGTTGAATTTCATCAAAAATTGGTGTGATTGGTCTAGATTAGCTTTTATCATACTAATTGAGTGTTAATTGCTAAATAATGAGATTGTCTCTTCTTTTCTTACTAGTAAGGTGCCTTCATTTGAAGGACTTCTTTACACAAAATCATAATGAAATTAACTTTTGTGTCAACACAAAACATAATATTAATTAAAACAAGCACATTTAAGCACCTTGGTACTCTGAACACATTGAATTCCATCAAGCAAATGAGTCATTTATCTTAATTAACTTTCCTTATAGGTATAGAATAGTTTTATTCCCAAACAATGACATTGCTTCTTCATTTTTTGATAGCAATGCTTCTCTTTACATTACAAGGACTCATTACCACAAAAAGATCTCATAATTAACTTTCGTGTCTACAACAAACATTATATTTAGTGCAACAAGCTCATTTGTACATCTTTAGTGTTCTAAATCAATTGAATTTTATTAAAAAAAATGTTTGATTGGTCTTGATTAGCTTTTCTCATATGTATTGAGCGTTTGGTGCTTTGAACGTTTGAATTCATTTGAGTAAATGAGTCATTGATAGCAAGTCTTCTTAAAGTGGTGCCTAGATTTGGCCTATTTGCATGTTATGCACTTCTTACACACCCAATTAACAACTTTTTTTTGTGTGTGGCCAAATGAAATGTTCAACAAAAGCATCTAGAGTTTTTCTAACTTTGAAATGACCTCTTAGACCATCTCCCATGTGCATTTCTCACAACCAACTCCCTTAAGGAACTTATAGGCACATGTAATCAATTTTCCCTAAATAAAAAACCATGATGCCCATAAACTTTCTCAAAGGATGACTTCTTACATGTCCTATACACATTAGCAAAGTTAGGATCTTTCACATACAAATCTTTAATATATTCAAATCCTAACAATTTTGCACTAATTATAAAGATAAGGGCATACTAACAAGATAATGCAACAACTACCACATTCCCCTTAACTTGTTAATATTTGATGATGTAGGGAAAGGTTTCAATGAATTTGACCCATTTGGCATGTCTCTTGTTCAACTTCTTTCGTTCCTTCAAGTGCTTCAAGGATTCATGGTTAGTACGGATGACAAACTCATTAGGGGGTAGTGCTACCATATCTCCAAGGCCTATACCAATGCACACATCTCCTTATCATAAGTGGAATAACTAAGGGATACCATCAAAGCCCTTGTTTAAGGCATCTATCTTGACATTTTTTAAGGCCTCTGAATGGGGTATAGCTTAGCAAGGGCATTCTTTAACTCCAACTTTTATCTATTTAATAGCTTATGTATGTTTTCTCCATCATGATGGACAATTTTTCTTTAATCTTTCACATAAAGGTTTTGCATCATAAGCTAAATCCATATAATATTCTGAAATATAATTTAAACTTCTCAAAAATCTTTGTAATTGTTGTTTATCATTAATTTCATCAGTAAATTTTGAGGCAAACTCAATTGCTCTATCAATGGGAATAATAAAACCATTCTTAATGTAGTGTCCAAGGAAGCAAATCCTAATTTAAAAGAACTTTCATCTTTCTTGTTGAAGTAGCTAGTCCTACTCTTTTCATCACATGAATGAATAAATTAAGATGTTTAAAATGTTGCTGAATAGTACCAAAGAAAGCCAACGCATCATTGATATAAACAATCACAAATGCAAAATAAGCATTAAATATCTCATTCATAACCTTTTGAAATTTGGAGGGAGCATCTTTTAAAACCAAAATGCATGACATTCTATTCATAATGCCCAAAAGGTACTATAAAGGTTGTTTAATGCTTATCCTTTTCACAAATCTAGATTTGCCAATAACTAGATTTTATGTCAAATTTTGAAAATATCTTGGCTTTATAAAGCCAATTAAGCACGTCTCTTTTATTATGTATAGCATACATAATCCATCTTAGTGCCTTATTTAAGGGCTTATACTTAATAACTAATCTAGGAATGTCTCATTTTAATTCTACATTATTCTATACATAAAATGAAGGACAACTCCAAAGACTTGAATTTTGAATTAGTCCTTTCTTAAGGAGCTCTTATATATTTGTTTTACACATTTTAAATGTTAAGAGCCCATAGCAATGGGTCTGGTTTTAGTTGGACTTTGACTTTCATTAAAGTCTTACTCATAAGATAAGTCAATAGTATGTTTATTCCTATTCTAAAAAGTAGTAGGAATTTCTAAGCATATCATTGATTCTATTGCTTCTTTTGTTTCCTATACTTTTGTTGTAATAACAAGAGAAGAAAGTAAATTTTTTGTAGATGCTTATAAGCAATCTCATCTTAAAGAGGAGAAATAAACTTTTATTTTCTCTTGATATTTTTCTAGAAGTAAATCAATCTTTCTCTACTGAGGGATAGATATAAATTCAAAGCTAATAACCTTGCCATTAATTTTTACATAAATACCCTTGCTATTAATTTCTTTAATAGGGTAGAGCACATGAAGAAAATGATTTCCTAAAATAAGATGCTGGCTTAACCAGCATAAGAGGAATTTCAAAAGAAATTCCTTCATTGCAAATAGCAACTTCAGATAACTTGTAACTAATAACAGGTTTATTTTTCTCAGTAATGCTTAACACTTTTGTTGTTTTTGAAAAATATTTTGAAGGTACTATACCCTTATTAATACAATTCATTTTAGCACCAGAACCAATTAAGGTGATAGCAGAGAAAATATATTCTATATTAATAATAACTATAATATTTGTATGCCATTTACGTGTAATAATTTTATCAACAAGTTTAATTTATTGAAGACTTTCATTATTCACATATTCCTTTAAGGAAGTTTCTGGAATCACTAAAGACGTTTCTTCCTTATCAGGCAAAGTTTCCAAAATTAAAATTCTTTCTTTTAATTTTTTTTTTTCTTTCTGTCTTCAGGGCATGAATTTCATCTTTAAGCTCTTTAATAGATGGTTCTTCCCTACATAACTTAGGAGGACTACCTTTTATACATTGTATAACAATATTTAAACCATAACTTTCTTGAGTTGTATAACCTTAATAGTAGATTCTTCATTCTATATTTTAGCTAGATGTAAATATTTTTGTAATTGCTCATTTTTTCTCTAGGATCTAGAATTTTATCAATAAGATCTAAAATTGTACTATCTTCTTGTGTCAAGACTAACAAGTCATTTTGTTTACACAATGCTTTGTAATGGTTACATTGACCATCACAAATTTCTTCATCAAAATAAAGAGTTAAGGAAGAAATATCTTCTTTAAGTACATTTTTTTTATAAGAAAATATGCATTTATGATCTTTTAAGTTCATTTATAGCTAATTCTTGAAACTTTTGCTTTGTGTTGCACTTATTAGTATAGTGCCTTATTTTTCCACACTTATAGCAAACAATAATCATTTTAAGTTGAGGCATTATTTCCTTTTTCTTTTATGTTTTGCTTCTCAGACCTTATGGGGGCCTTTTCTTTTGTACAAAAATTTTTTTTTTTCTTAATATTGGAGTGATAACTCCTACTCTTTTATTTTGTAAGATATCTAATGGGTGAATAACCCATCTGCTCACAAAAGGTTTCTAAAGCTTTCTCACCTTGAGCTTTTTCATCTTGCAATTGCCTATGCAATTTCATTCCTTATAGAGTATATTGATTATAATCAATAGTTCTAGCCTTATTAGATTTTAATCGAGTCTTGACATTTTTTGTAAATAAGGTAGGTAACTCTAAAAGAAATTTTTCTTTCCAAAGAATATTCTAGCTATCTTCTTAAGTAAAGACTCTAGAGAAGAATACATCTTTATACCACCTAAAGTGCAATAAGTTAGGGTATCTCAAATTAATGAGTTGTTCATAAGTCTTATCAACTAGCAAAGTGGCAGTACCAATAAAATGATTGGTGATAGTATAAATAAGTGTACTAACACAATCAAAAAGAAATTTTTTAGATTTAGTCTTAACTGTAGAAAATGTTTGTTGTTTTTTTTTTTTGCCTCCTTAGACAAATAAAAATCCTACTAGCCTTTAAGCTGTTTGGTAAATCTACTTGTAATTATCTTTCCAATCTCAAGGTCAGAATTACCCTTTGTTTTAGCGACAATTGAAAACATCATCATATAATGTAATAGTTAGAGAATTTGATGTTTTATTCAACCTTCTAGATTCCATTCCACTATACTACTACCATCATATTAAACATAGCTATAATCAAGTTGTTCTTTTACTATAAGCTCAACAAGTGTTGGTCATGGATAATATAATTTTGTATGAGCCTTATTACAAGTCATTTTATTAATATCAAAAGGTTCCTTTGCATAAGAAGAGAAGGTATATCCATTGGAGGTTGCTATTCTAATAAGAACATATTTTGTAATTGATCTATATAATCTTTTATCTCACTTTCAAATTTAATCTGTTCCCCTTTTTCTTGCACTATGCCTTCTTTTTCATTCAATTTCATACCTTTAAAAGTTTTTTGAAGATTTCACTTACAAGTTCTACTTCAGCAAAACTTTTATCTACCATTTTGTAATTTATTTCTTCCAATGAAAGAGGTTTAAATGAAACTTTTTTTTTTCTACTTTTGGTTCAACCTTTATTAGAATTCATTATAGGTATTGAACGGTTTACTACTTGAACAATGAGACTATCACTTCAATTTTTATCACAAGACTTCTCCTTTTGTTGGAAGGACAAATTTACATAGAATGAAGGTGAAATTACCATTAGTGTCTACATAAAACATTAAATTCATTGCAACAAGCTTGTTTATACATCTTTTCATGTCTATAAGGCTCATTCTTTTGTTGCAAGGACTTGTTCAGACAAAATGATCTCATAATTAACTTTACTGTCAACAATAAACATTATATTCATTGCAACAAGGCTGTTTGTACATCTTTGATAACATTAAATCCATTGAATTCCATCAAAAAAATGGTGTGATTGGTCTAGAGTACTATTTCTTATACATATTTTTTGTAAATGAGTGCTTGCAATAAAAGAAGGAGCTTTGTTAGTTAGAAATGAAGAGTTAGTCTCATTATTTATGAATTGAAACACATAATACATATAAGCATGTTTTTGTCTACACAAAACCTTATTACCTTGCCTATTTGAACACCTTTGGTAGTCTGTACCCATTGAATTTCATCATGTAAAATGACTTGTTGATCTTTATTAGCTTTCCTAACAAGTATCAAATGGTTTAATTCCTAAGCAATCAGACTACATCTTCAATTTTTCATAACAAGACTCCTTTTATCATTGGAAGAGAAAATTTACAAAAAATGATGATGAAATTAACAATTTTTTGTCTAGTCAAAACATTATATCCATTGCAACAAGCTCATTTGCAAAACTTTCATACTCTAAATTCATTGAATTTCAACCAAAAAAAATGTGATTCATCTACATTACCTTTTCAAATATGTATTTAGGGTTTCAATTCCTAAATGAGACAATCTCTTCATTTCTAGCTAACAAGGCTACTTCCTTCATTGTAAGGACTCATTCACACAAAATGATCTCATAATTAACTTTTTCATCCAAAATAAACATTATATTCATTGCAACAAGCTCATTAGTATATCTTTGGTACATTAAATCCATTGAATTCTATCAAAAAATGGTGTGATTGGTCTAGATGATAATTTATTATATATATTTTGTGTAAATGAGTGGAAGAAGGAGCTTTGTTAGTTAACATTGAAGAGACAATCTCATATTTAGGAATTGAAATACTCAATATGTCTAAGTATGTTTGTGCCTACACAAAACCTTATAATCATTGGAACAAGCACATTTGCACACCTTTGATACTTCGTAGCCATTGAATTCCACCAAGTAAAATGAGTCTTTGATCTTTAAGGCGTTTCTTTTATCATAGGGAAGGAAAATTTAAGCAAAATGATGATGAAATTAACAGTTGTGTCACACACAAAACATTATATTCATTAACCAAGTTTCATTTGTACATCTGGTACTTTAAATCCATTGTATTTTGAACAAGCATGTTTGCACACCTTTAAGACTCTAAACCAATTGAATTCCATCTAGTAGATTTGTAATT
>JBAPLJ010000947.1:0-26399 GCA_037832345.1 Rhizophora mangle
AATCAGAAATCTAAACCTGTAAGTTTGTAGTGTTCAACCGCTAGACTGTAACACTCCAATCCCATCTTTGCATGTAATTCTGTTGCATCTAATATCCTTGCTATATGTCTCCAGGTTTATGTTCCTTGAACATTTGGTCTAGGTCTTCAGCATGATTTTAAAATTTTGATTTAGCTTTCTTGTTAGGTTCTTATTCCTAAGCCACGTTTGTTAAGATTCACATGAATTTGTTGTCACACACAAACACCATATTCAGATACAACAAGCAGGATTGTAAACCTTTTGGTACTCTACTAGAACCATAAAATTCCATCGAGTAAATGACTCATAAATCTTAACTTAGTTCTTCCTCTTAATTACAAGTGTTAAATGGTTTAATTCTTGGAAACAATGAGAAGCCTCCTTTTCAATATTGTTGATATAACAAGTCTTCTCCTTTCATTGCAAGGACTTATTCACCACAAAATGACCTCCCTTCATTGCAAAAAAGACCTCATTTGTACAACTTTGATACTCTAAATCCATTGAATTCCATAAAAATGGGGGTGTGTGATTGGTTTGGATTATCTTTTTCTTATACATATTAGGTGATTCAATTACCAAATAAATGACAAAACTATCTCTTTAATTTCTAACTAACAAGGCTCATTCCTTTGTAATTATCTTTTGTGTCAACAAAAAATATTACAGTTCATTTCAATAAGCTCATTTGTATATCTTTAGTACTCTAAATCCATTGAATTCCATCAAATATATGAGTCATTGATGTTGATTAGCTTTCCTTATAGGTATTAAATGGTTAATTTCCTAACAAGGTGATCATTCATCTTCATTTTTTTTTTCTTACAAGGATGTCTATAATCATTATATTTAGTGCAACAAGCATGTCTATACAACTTTGGTACTCTAAACTGATTGGAATTCCCACATACCAGGGTTAGATAGCCATTTAAGTTTTTGATTCTAGAATAATGAGAGATCTCTTCATTTCTAGCTAACAAGGCTCTTTCCTTCAATGCATGGACTTATTTACACAAAATGATAGTGAAATTAAATTTTTTGTGTAACACAAAACATCCTATTCAATGGAACAAGCATGTTAGTTCTCCTTTAGCACTCTGAATCCACTAAATTCCATCAAGCTAATAAGTCATTGATCTTGATTAGATTTCCTTATAGGCATTGAATGGATTAACTCCCAAACAATGACACTATCTCTTCATTTTTTTTTAATAACAAGGCTTGTCATTTTGTTGTAAAGCGTTTTTCACACAAAATGATCTTTTGATTAACTTCTGTGCCAAAAACAAATGTTATAAGCCTTTGAATTCTACAAAGGAAATGAGTCCTTGATCTTGATTAGCCTTTCCTTATAAGCATTGAATGGTTTTATTCTCCAACAATGAGATTGCCTCTTCATTTTTTTGATAACAAGGCTTCTCTTTTCATTGCAAAGAGTCATTTACACAATATTATTCTAATTTACTTTTGTGCCAAGAGCAAACATTATACTCATTACAATAAGATCATTGGTGCATCTTTGGTACTCTTAACCCATTAAATTCCTTCAGGTGAATGAGTCATTGATCTTAATTAGCTTTCCTTACATGTACATTAAATGGTATATAATTCCTAAACAATGTGATTGTGTCTTCATTTTATGATAACAAGGATGCTTTATATTTATTATATTCATTGCAACAAAAAGCACATCTATAAAACTTTGGTACTCTAAAACCCATTGAAATCCTCCTAACAAAGGTTATATTGATCTTCATTAGCTTTGTTTATAGCTATTTAATGTTTGAATTTTTGAATAATCAAACTTCACTTCATTTTTTGCTAACAAGGCTCCTTCCTTTGTTGTAAGGACTTATTTACACGAAATGATGGTGAAAAGAACCTTTTTCCTCCTTCACAAAACATTATATTTGTTGGAACAGGCAAGTTTGGACACTTTTGGTACTCTAAACCTATTGAATTCCATCAATTAAATGAGTCATTGATCATAATTAGCTTTCCTTATAAGTATTAAATAGTCTAATTTTTGAACAATGAGACTGCCACTTCATTTTTTGATAGAAAGGTTTCTCTTTTTGTTATAAGGACTCATTGACACAAAATGATCTCATAACTAGCTTTTGTTTCAACAACAACCATTGTATTCATTGCAAGAAACTCCTTTCTACATCTTTGCTACTCTAAATACATTGAATTCCATAAAAAAAAAAAAAGGTTTGATTGGTTTAGATTAGCTTTTCCTATACCTATGAGTGTTTCAATTCTTGAATAATGAGATTATGTCTTCATTTCTAACTAACAAGGCTCCTTCATTCATTGCAAGGACTCATTTACACAAAATGATGATGAAATTAACTTTTTTGGTCTACATGAAATATTTTATTCACTGGAACAAGCACGTCTTTATAACTTTTGTACTCTAGATCCATTGAATTATATCAGGCAAATGAGTTATTAATCTTGATTAGCTTTCCATATAGGTATTGAATGGTTCAATTCCTGAACAATTGGACTGTCTCTTCATTTATTGATAGCAAGACTTCTCTTTTCATTGCAAGGACTCATTCATGCAAAATGATTTTGTAATCAACTTTTGTGTCAATAGCAAACATTATATTCATTGCAACAATCCTTTAAATTCCATCAGAAAAAGGTATGATTAGTCTAAATTACCTTATCTTGTAAGTATTGAGTGTTTCAATTCCTAAATAATGAGACTATCTTATATTTTTTTTTTATTACAAGTCATTTCTTTTCATTGCAATAACTCTTTCATGCAAAATAATCTCATAATTAACTTTTGTGTCAATAGTAAATACTATATTCATTCCAACAAGCTCATTTGTACACCTGTAGCACTTTAAATCCATTGAATTCCATAAAAAAATAGTGTAATTGGTCTAGATTACATTTTCTTATATGTATTAAGTGTTTTGATTCCTGAATAATGAGACTATCTAGTCATTTTTTTGATAATAAGACTTTTCTTTTAATTGCAAGGACTTATTCACGTAATATGATCCTTTAATTAACTTATGCATCGACGTCAAAATTTATGTTCAATGAAAGAAGCAAGTTTATACATCATTGGTATTGTCAATCCATTAAATTCCATCATGTAAATGAGTCATAGATCTTGATTTGCTTTCATTATAGGTATTGAATGGTTTGTTCTCCATCAATAAGACTACCTCTTCATTTTTTGATAAGGCTTCCCTTTTAATTGCAAAGAGTCCTTCACACAAAATGATCTCGTAATTAACTTTTGTAGCAAGAGCAAACATTATACTCATAGCAATAAGATCATTGGTACATTTTTGGTTCTTAAACCCATTCAATTCCATCAACTGAATTAGTCATTGATATTTATTAGCTTTCCTTACAAGTAATGAATGGTATAATTCTTGAATAATGTGATCATCCCTTCATTTTTGATAACAAGGATGTCTATATTCATTATATTCATTGCAAAAAACATGTATATACAACTTTGATATTCTAAACCCATTGAAATCCTTCAAAGGTTAGATAGATCTTCATTAGCTTTTCTTACATAGCTATTTAATGTTTCAATTCTTAAATACTAAGACCTCTTCATTTTTAGCTAATGAGGCTCCTTCATTTCAAGGACTTATTTACACAAAATGATAGTGAAATTAACCATTGTCTTTACAAAACTTTATATTCACTAGAACAAATATGTTTGGACACATTTGGTACTCTAAACCTGTTGAATTACATCAATTAAATATGTCATTGATCTTAATTAGCTTTCGTTATAGGTATTAAATGGTTTTAATTCTTGAACAATAAGACCACCCTCTTCATTTTTTTTGATAACAAGGTTTCTCTTTTCATTGTAAAGACTCATTAACACAAAATGATCTTGCAACTCACTTTTGTATCAACCACTATTGTTTACATTGCATGAAACTCATTTTTACATCTTTGTTACTCTTAATCTATTGTATTCCATCAAACAATGTTTTGATTTATCTTTACTTGCTTGCTTTTTGTATACCTCTTAAATGTTTTAATTCCTAAATAATAAGACCTTCTTTTCATCTCTAGCTAATGAGGCTCCTTCCAATGTTGTAAGGACTCATTCACACAAAAAAAAAAAATGGTAAAATTAATATTTGAGTATATACAAAACATTTTATTTATTGGATTGGGCATGTTTTCTGCACCTTTAGTACTCTGAATCCATTAAATTCCATCAGACAAATGAATCATTGATTTTGATTAGCCTTCCTTGTAGGTATTAAATGGTTTAATTCCTGAACAATGACACTGTCATATCATTTTAGTAAGACTTGTCTTTTTCTTGCAAGAACTCATTCACACAAAATGATCTTCTAATTAATTTTTATGTCAACAGCAAACAATAATCATTGTAACAAACTTGTTTATACATCTTTGGTACTCTAAATCCATTCAATTCCATCAACAAAAGGTCCACTGTCTCTTCAATTTTGGATGACAATGACATCTATATTCATTATATTCATTGCAATAATCACATCTATACAACCTTGGTACTTCAAACCCATTAAAATTCTTCAAACAAAGGCTAGATTGACCTTCATTAGCTTTTTTTATAGCTATGTTTCAATTCTTGAATAATGAGACATTCACTTCATTTTTAGCTAAAAAGGTGCCTTCTTTCATTGCAAGGACATATTTACACAAAAATGATGGTGAAATTAACTTTTTTGCCTTCACAAAACATTATATTCATTGGAAATGCATGTTTGGACACTTTTGGTACTCTACGCCAATTGAATTCCATAAATTAAAGGAGCCATTGATCTTGATTAACTTTCCTTATAGGTATTGAATGGTTTAATTCCCAAACAATGAGATTGTCTCTTCATTTTTTGATAAAAATGTTTTCCTTTTTGTTGTAAGGAATCATTAACACAAAATGATATTGTAATTAACTTTTATGTCAACAAAATCCATTGTATTCATTGCAAGAAACACATTTGTACATCTTTGCTACTATGAATCCATTAAATTCCGTAGAAAAAAAAATAGTTTCATTGGTTTAGATTAGATTTTCCTATATGTAAGATAATTTTAATTCTTGAATAATGTGATGGTCTCTTCATTTCTAACTAACAAGGATCCTTTGTTGTAAGGACTGATTTACACAAAATGATGGTGAAAATAACTTTAACATCTACTTAAAATATTCTATTCATTAGAACATGTCTGTATACCTTTGGTACTCTAAATCCATTGAATTACAGTGCATAAATGAGTCATTGATCATGATTTGCTTTCCTTACAGGTATTGAATGGTTGAATTCTCAAACAATGAGATTGCCTCTTCATTTTTTTATTTACAAGGCTTCTCTTTTCATTGGAAGGAACTTATTCACACAAAATTATCCCATAATTAACTTTTCTATCACAGAAAAAAATTGTATTCCCTACAAGAAGCCCATTTCTACTTCTTCAATATTCTAAAGTCATTGACTTTCATCAAAAAAAAAAAAAAAAATGGTTTTCAATGGTCTTGATTGGCCTTTTTAGATGTATTGATGAATATCTAGATTCAAGAATAATGAGATTGTCTCTTCATTTCCTACCAACAAGGCTCCTTCTTTTATGGAAAGGACTCATTTTACTCAAATGATGGTGAAATTAACTTTTGTGTCTACCCAAAACATTATATCCATTGGAATAGGCATGTTTGCACACATTTAGTACTCTAACCTATTGAATTCCACCAAGTGTGTCTTTGATCTTGATTAGCTTTCCTCATGAATATTGAATGGTTTTAATTCTTAAACAATGAGATCGCCTCTTCTTTTTCTTTTATGACAAGGCTTCTCCTTTCATTGCAAGTACTCCCCTTCACACAAAATGACCTCGTAAGTAACATTTGCAGCAAGCTAGTTTTCACATCTTTGGTTCTCTAAACCATTAAATTCCATCAAACAAAGCTTTGATTGATCTCAATTCACTTTTCTTATTCATATTGAAGGTTTAAAATCCTGAATAATGGGACATTCTCTTCATTTTGAGCTAACAAGGCTCCTTCTTTTGAAGTTGGGTAAAATCCCTCATAAATTGGACTGTGAGTCCAAAGGAGGCAAAATCTTCTTCTTCTCACCTCTCTTGGAATGTCTTGTGAATAAAGCTCTTATTTCTATAAGTTTTTATTTTTCTTTTTCTATCTTTCTATGATTTAGAATCCATTGTAGGTATTGAATGGTTTACTACCTAAACAATAAGACTATCATTGCAATTTTTTATAACAAGACTTCTCCTTTCATTGGAAGGACAAATTTACACAAAATTATGGTGAAATTACCATTAGTATCTACATAAAACATTATATTCATTACAACAAGCTTGTTTTGTACATCTTTTTTTTACTCTCTAAATCCATTGAATTTCATCAAAAAAAAAAAAAGGTTTGAATAATCTAGATTACCTGTCAAATATATGTTAAGCTTTTCAATGTCTAAATGAGACCATCTCTTCATTTATAGCAAAGAAGAATTGTTCCTTCATTGCAATTGACTTTTGTAATTGACACAAAATGATCTTGTAATTGACTTTTGTGTCAACAACATTATATTCATTGCAACAAGCTTGTTTATACATATTTGGTACACTAAATTCATTAAATTCCAACAAAAATTGGTGTGATTTATGTAAATTAACATTTCTTACACACATTTTGTGTAAATGAGTGCTTCTATGAAAGAAGGAGCTTTGTTTGTTAAAAATGAAGGGATAGTCTCATTGTTCAAGAATTGAAAATCTTGATACATAGAAGCATCTTTATGTCTATACAAAATAATATAATCACTGAAACAAGCACGTTTGGACACCTTTGGTACTTTCTATCCATTGAATTCTATCAAGTAAAATGAGTCATTGATCTTTATTAGCTTTCTTGAGAGAAACTGAGTGGTTTAATTCATGAACAATGAGATTGCCTCCTCAATTTTGTCATAAAAAAGACTTCTCTTTTCATTGGAAGGACAAATTTACACAATTTGATGCCAGAATTAATATTTGTACATCTTTGATTCTCTAAATTCATTGAATTTCATAAAAAAAAAAGTGTATTTGGTCTAGATTACCTTTGATAATATATATTGAGTGTTTCAATTCCTAAATGAGACCATCTCTTCATTTGTAGCTAACAAGGCTCCTTCCTTCATTGTAAGGACTCATTCACACAAAATGATCTCAAAATTAACTTTCATTCCTACAATAAACATTATATTTATCACAACAAGCTCATTTGTACATCTTTGGTACATTGAATCCATTGAATTCCATCAAGTAAAATGAGATATTGATCAATTACAAGTTTTGAATGGTTTAACTCCTAAGCCAATTTTTCATAACAAGATTTTTCTTATCATTAGAAGGACAAATTTACACAAAATGATGATGAAATTAACATTTGTGTCTGCTACAAAAAACATTATAATCATAGTAAAAAGTTTGTTTGTAAATCTTTGTTACTCTATATCCATCGAATTTCATCAAAAATTGGTGTGATTGGTCTAGATTACCACTTTTTTATTCATATTTTTGTGTAAATGAGTGCTTGGAATGAAAGAAGAAGCTTTGTTTGTTAAAAATGAAGAGATGTTCTCATTATTCAGGAATTGAAGCACTCAATACATATAAGCATGTTTGTGTCTTCTCAAAACATTACTTTGATTGGAACAAAGCACGTCTATACACCTTTCCTTATAGGTATTGAATGGTTTAATTCTTGAACAATGGGACTGTTTATTCAATTTTTCATAAACAAGATTTCTTATTTTATTTGAAGGATAAATTCACACTAAATGATGATGATGAAATCAACATTTGTGTTTACATAAAACATTCTATTCATTTTTACAAGTTCATTTGCACATCTTTGGTACTCTAAATGCATTGAAATTTCATCAAAAAAAGAAAAGAAAAGAAAAGGAAAGGTGTGATTGGTGTAGATTACTTTTTTCAATTATGCATTTAGTGTTTCAATTCCTGAATGAGACAATCTCTTCATTTCTAGCTAACAAGGCTCCTTCCTTTGTTGCAAGGGCTTGTTCAGACAAAATGATCTCATAATTAACTTTTGTGTCAACAAGAAACATTATATTAATTGCAACAAGGCTATTTGTACATCTTTGGTGCAATAAATCCATTGAATTCCATCAAAAAAATTATGTGATTAGTTCAGAGTACAATTTCTTATACATATTTTATGTAAATGAGTGCTTGCAACAAGAGAAGGAGCTTTGTCATTATTTAGGAATTAAAACACTCAATACATATATGCGTGTTTGTATCTACACAAAACCTTATAACTATGCCTGTTTGAACACCTTTGGTACTCTGTACCCATTGAATTCCAACATGTGAAATGAGTCATTGATCTTTATTAGCTTTTCCTAACAAGTATTGAAAGGATTAATTCCTAAGCAATGAGACTGCATCATCAATTTTTTTTTATTAAGACTTCTCTTATCATTGGAAGGACAAATTTGCAAAAAAATGATGATGAAATTAACAAATTTGTCTACTCAAAACATCATATTCATTGCGACAAGCTCCTTTTGTAAATCTTTCATACCTTAAATTCACTGAATTTCATCCCAAAAAAAAGAAAAGTGTGATTCATCTACATTACCTTTTCAAATATATATTTAGTTTTTTCAATTCCTGAATGAGACAATCACTTCATGTCTAGCTAACATGGCTCCTTCCTTCATTGCAAGGACTTATTCACATAAAAATGATTGCGTAATTAACTTTTGTGTCCATAACAAACATTATATATCCATTGCAACAAGCTCATTTGTACATCTTTGGTCCACTAAATCCATTTAATTCCATCAAAAAAATGGTGTGATTTGTCTAGATGATAATTTCTTATACATATTTTTTGGGTAATGAGTGGAAGAAGGAGCTTTGTGAGTTAATAACAAAGAGACAATCTCATTATTTAGGGATTGAAATACTCAATATATCTAAGCATGTTTGTGTCAACACAAAACCTTACAATCATTAGAACAAGTACATTTGCACACCTTTGGTACTCTGTACCCATTGAATTCCATCAAGTGAAATGTGTCATTGAGCATTATTAGCTTTCCTTTCAAGTATTGAATGGTTTAATTTCCTAAATAATGAGATTGCCTCTTTAGTTTTTTTCATAACAAGACTTCTCTTATCATTGGAAAGGACAAATTTACACAAAATGATGATGAAATTAACATTTTTTGTCAACATAAAAACATTATATTCATTGAACCAAGCTCGTTTGTACATCTTTGGGTGAATTTAATCAAAAAACGCCTGTTGTGTGATTGGTCCAGATGATCATTTCTTTGGACACATTTTGTGTAAATAAGGTAGTCCAACAAATGAAGAAGCCAAGACGTCACATTTCACTGGAAGGTCAAAGTTACAGAAAAGGACGGTGAAATGATCATTTTTGTTCACACAAAACATTATATTCATTGCAACAAGGTTATTTGTACATCTTTAGTGCCCTAAATCCATTGAATTCCACAAAAAAAACAAAAAAATGGTGTGGCTAGCAAGGATTACCACTTCTTTCAAATATTTTGTGTAAATAAGTGCTTGCAATGAAAGTAAGAGCTTTGTTAGTTTGCAACGAAGAGTTAGTCTCATTATTCAAGAATTGAAACACTTAATACATATAAGTACATTTGTGTCTACACAAAACATTGTAATCTTTAGAACAAACATGTTTGAACAACTTTGGTACTTTGTAACCATTGAATTCCATCAAGTAAATTAAATTGTTGCTCTTAATTAGCTTTCCTTATAGGTATTGAATGGTTTACATTCTAGAGAACAAGACTATCTCTTCAATTTTTCATGATGAGGCTCCACTTTTCATTGGAAGGAAAAATTTACAAGATGGTAAAACTAAAATGTTTGCCTACACAAATCATTATATTCATTGTAACAAGCTCATTTATGCATCTTTGGTACTTTAAATCCATTAAATTTCATCATGAAAAGGTGTGATTGGCCCATATCACCTTTTTCAAATTTGTATTGAGAGTTTTATTTCCTGAATGAGACCATCTCTTTATTCCTAGCTAAAAAGGCCCCTTCCTTTGTTGTAAGGACTTAATTACAGAAAAAGCTCTCACAATTAACTATAGAGTCAACAACAAACATTATATTCCTTGCAACAAGCTCATTTTTACGTTCTTCATTCACTAAATCCATTGAATTCCATCAAAAAAAATTGTGTGATTGGTCTAGATTGCCCATCCTTATACATATTGAGTAAACGAATGCTTACAATGAAAGCAAAAGATTGTTAGCTAGAAATGAAGAAACAATCTCATTATTTAGGGATTGAAAACTCAGTATGTATAAGCAAGTTTGTGTCTACACAAAACATTATAATCCTTGGAACAATCATGTTTGCACACCTTTAGTACATTATAGCCATTGAATTTCCTCATGTAAAATGAGTCATTGATCTTTGTTGGCTTTCCTTATAGGTATTGAATGGTTCAATTCTTGAACAAAGAGATTGTCTCTTGAAATTTATTGTGACAAGATTTCACTTTTCATGGAAGGACAAATTTACACAAAATGATGGCAAAATTATTAATTTTTTTTTTCTTCATAAAACATTATATTCATTGCAACATGCTCATCTGTACACCTTTGGTACTTTTTACCTATTGAATTACATCATAAAAGGGTGTGATTGGTCTAGATTACCTTTTTCAAATATGTTTTTAGAGTTTAATTTCCTGAACGAGACCATCTCTTCATTTATAGCTAATAAGGCTGCCCTTTCCTTCGTTGTAGAACTCATCCACACAAACTGATATTGTAATTAGCTTTTATATCAACAAGTATTATATTCATTGTAAAAAGCTCATTTGTACATCTTTGGTACAATACATCCATTCCATCAAAAAACTAGTGTGATTCATCTAGATTACCATTTCTTATACATATTTGGCGTAAAAGAGTGTTTGAACAAAAGAAGGAGCATTGTAAGTTAGAAATAAAGAGACAGTCTCTCATTATTCAGGAATTGAAACACTCAATACATTTAAGCATGTTTGTGTCTACTCAAAACATTATATTAAATGGAATAAGCACATGTGCACACCTTTGGTACTCTATACCAATTGAGTTCCATCATGTAAAATGAGTCATTGATCATTTTTATCTTTCATTATCAATATTGAATGGTTTAATTTCTAAACAATGAGACTATCTCTTCAACTTTTCAAGATAAGACTTTACATTTCATTGGAAGGACCAATTTACACAAAATGATGGAGAAATTAACATTTGCATATACACAAAACATTATAATCGTTAAAACAAGCTCCTTTGTACATCTTTGGTACTTTAATTCATTGAATTTCATCAAAAAGTACTGTGATTTGTCTAGATTACCATTTGGAATTCTTATTGAGAGTTTCATTACCTAAATGAGACCATTTTTTCATTTCTAGCTAAAAAGGCCCCTTCCATCATTCCAAGGACTCATTCAAGCAAAATGATCTCGTAATTAATTTTTGGTTAAACAACAAATATTATATTTACTGCAACAAGCTCATTTGTACATTTTTGGTACTTAAAATCCATTGAATTCCATCAAAAAAATTGGTGTGATTCATCTAGATTACCATTTCTTATACATCATTTGTGTAAATCAATGTTTACAAAGAAAGGAGCTTTGTAAGTTAAAAATGAAGAGATGGTCTCAGTATTGAGGAATTTAAACACCCAATATGTATAAGTACATTTGAGTCCACTCAAAATATTATATTAATTTGAACAAGCACATGTGCACACCTTTGGTACTCTATACCAATTAAGTTTTTCCAAGTAAAATGAGTCATTGATCTTTTTTAGCTTTCCTTATAGGTCTTGAATGGTTTAATTGTTGAACAATGAGACTATCTCTTCAATTTTTCAAGTCAAGACTTTATATTTCATTAGAAAGACAAATTGGGTGACTTCACTTAATATAAAGCATATTAAAGTAAACAATTCTTGCATGCATTTACTTCTTCATTTAATATAATTTTTCATTGTAACAAAGAACATTGTTCATTGTTTCTTTTTGTATGGATTTAAAGACAAGAAAAGATAAACTAGGGTATACCAGACAGCTTATAGTTGACTTACAACTTGTGATTGTTAGCAGACTTTAGGCTTTCCAACATTTTGTCAAAATGCTTGGTAGGTATGAGGCCTTCTTATATATAGTTAAGATCTACACCAGTACTACTAAAGCTATGGTTTCCAAAGAAAATTGATTAGCAATTTTCAAATGGATTTTAACGAGGATTTTTTAATTGGTGATTTTTGTTAAAAGAAATAGAAATTCATTATTTTCAAGGTTTTGAAGTTGTTGGACTTTAGAAGATTCTAGTTGATCTAGAACCTTTGTATTTTGAGGGTTTACTAGGTCTAGTAAGGACACTAGCATTTGATAGTCTTGTGCTTGTTGGTCATTGAGATCTTAGATCTCTTGCTTGATTTTGTTTGTTTCATGTTTAAGGTCTGTCAGAGTGACAAGCTTGGCTTGGGGTTGGTCAAACCTTTTTAAAACATCAATAAGATTATAAGGAGCTTGGATGGACTGACATAATGGGTTTGGATTTGAAGTTAATGGGCTTTCAAGGAGCTTTTGTAGAAATTGGGCATTAGCTCGATCATTTCCTAACATATCAAGTATCTTAAGGATTTGCTCTTGATCACATATTAGGATGCTTACCTTTCTCTTCTGACCTTATTTTAGAAGAGGCTTCAAGTTCATCAACTTGAAGACCAACTTCATCCTCAGAAGATGGTTCAAAAGTACTAGCTTCTGAGGTTTCAACCAACAATGCCTATAGTTAGGCTTGAACAATATCAAGTAGTTCAATATCTGGACATGTGACCAGGCTTACCACAACTATAACAGACATATATGGATGTCTAGGCTTTTGTTTGTTTAGGCTAAAAAGTTGTTTTGGGCTTAGAACATTGTTGGTGTTGGTTGGGTTTAGATTTTGAGTAAAAAGGATTTTTTTAATCTGTTATTGGTCCTATGCTTTCTTTTGGTATTTTATTTCTAATAAAAGTTATCATCAAATTGGGCACAAAAGGATCCTAACTCCTTTCAAGTTTGCTTTTGTTCCTACTTGATCTATTTCAAGGGTAAAATTAACTTTTGTCTCTGCAAAACATTATATCCATTGGAACAAGCATGTTTCCACACCTTTGGTACTTGGAACCCCTTGAGTTCCATCAAGTAAATGAGTTTTTGATCTTGATTAGCTTTCCCCTAAAGATATTGAATGGCTTAGGTCTCAAACAATGAGACCATCTTTTCATTTTTTTGATTCTATTTCTTTTTGTATTCCTTATATCTTTTTTTGATTAAAAGGAGTTTTAAGTTTCTGTTGTAAATGCTTATAAGTAATTTCATTAGTTAGAGAGCTAATGAATATTTCATTCCACTTAATCTTTTTCTAAATCAAATTAATTTCTCTATATTGAAGAATGGAAGTAAATTTAAAGCTAATAAGCATTCTATTAATCTCTACATTTATGCATCGTCATCTATTTTCTTTATTGGGAAGCATGCGTAAGAAATGATTTCCAAATATGAAATCTTCTAATAGAATTTTAATCATCATGAAAGGAATTTCTAAACATATACCATCATTACAAATAACAACATATGATAGCTTGTATTTAATAACAAGCTTACTCTAACTAACAGTGTTTAATACTTCTGTTGCTTTTGAAAAGTATTTTAAAGGTATTAGTCCTTCTTAATATGGATTTAGAGTATTAGAGCCAAACCTAGTGAAGTATCTATTATAAGTTGTAGTTGAAACCTAAGCTGTAATTTCATTTTTAGCTCGTGCAAGCTGTGGCTAGATGTTGAGTGCTTTTGGTGTAAACCACTAATAGTGATTCTATGACACATATGGATAAACTTCACTAAAGTTGGAACTCTAATAGTGAAAATAAAGTAATTATTATCAATGAAAATATAAATGATATTGATCTTTAGAATTGGAAATTACCATCATCCTCATTGTCAAAATATATATATTAAGTGGAAGATTTTTTTTTTTAAATCTAAATTTGATTATGTTATTAAAACAATTAAAAAAGCTTTTTACTCTTATCTCAAGGTTATAATGATTTTTTTTTTTTTTTCTTGCTATCCCAAGAACATGTTCACACTAGAGGAAATATAAATTTCCCCATATTGGCGTGATTCAAGTAGCATTGAAGCAGGCCACAATATTAGGTTTAAATAACTCTACCATAATTTATGTTAGAGACTAAAGACATAATAGGTTTCATGACTCCTTTTTAGGAGTAAGAAAATCTAGTCTGAGGGATGGATCTATTTAATTTTCTGGTTACCCCAACTTTACTCTTTCTCTCAGATCCTAGTCTCATGCATGCTTTGTGATTAGATGTTAAAACCAAGGAATTCAATATGATGCATTCCTCAAAAATTTTAGAAACCTAGGAAGATTGTTTGTTGCATGTAGAGTTTGCATGCATATAATAAGAGTATTCATTTTACTACTAGTTACTCTCCATTTGAAATTGTGTATGGTTTAAATCCTTTGACACCTTAAGATTTGATGCTTTTGCTTGTTGATGATATGTTAGCTGAGATGGTGAACACATGGCCAAAATGGTGAAGAAGTTGCATGACAAGGTGTGGCAACAAAATTACAAAATGAATATGGCAATATGTATCCTATGCCAACAAAAGGAGAAAGATGGTGGTATTTAAACCTAGTGATTGAGTTTGGGTGCATATGCACAAGGAGAGGTTCTTAACTTAGAAGCATTCAAAGTTGTAGCTTAGAGGAGATGGTCCATTTCAAGTGGTGGTACAAATTAATGACAATGCCTACAATGTGAATGCAACATTTGATGTTTATAATCTTTCTCCTTTTAATGCAAGTAATGTTTTAAAGATGAATCCTTTTAAGGAGAGGGGAAATGATGAGATCCATGGAGAAGTTAATACATGGAGGGCTTCTAATGATCCATGGTGCATTCAAGAAGGGCCAATAAAGTGTTCAAGAGCTAAAAGGATGAAAAAAGCACTTAGTAAGCTGATTGATGAAATTTGTTCCAAAAAAAAAGCTAATTCAAGCTTGAAGGGTGGGAAAACATATCTTGACATGGTCTAAGGCCTTATTAATTTAGTTGGAGTACTTAATGAGTCAGGGTTATAATAAACTCCACTCCTAAATAGAACTTTAGTATAAAATAGGGCAACTCCTAAAATAAATTGGAGTAGATTGTTGTTTACAAAGTTTGTCATTATCTATAGGGTATGGGTTATTAATTTAGCCCATAAATAAGTCTATTTGCATTGTTATAAAAAAGAAAAAAAAATAGAACATTAATGAAAATAAAGTAAAAAAATTTTCTCCTTCAATTCTTGTATGAACTAAAGAACTTATTAAAAATTAACTCTTCTTGTAGCATTCAACTTGACTTATCAATCCTAAATCCCTTCTTTTTCTAGAGTGTGGTGTCCATATCCATCTTTATACCTTAGGTTTGTGTTTCTACAAGACAATTACACAATCAAGATGGAAGAACAGGATTACTGTCTTTACAATTCCTTTGAAATGGTAAAACTTCTTCCCTCTGCCTCTTTAAAGCATCCTCAAAAGCATTACAATTTCCTGCACTTTGGATTTGTCTAGGTAGGAATCAAGCCCTTTTCTAGGGAAGGGCTGGATACTTTTATTCTTGTTGCCCTTAGAGATTGTTGTCTTCTAAACTTTGATAATTCTCTTTTAGGCATTTTAGAAACAAGCGTATGTTTTGGTCCAATTTGCTTCAATTATTTTCTAGATTTCACAGTTTCTTTGCATGAAAGGAATATTCTTAATGTTCTTACCTTGCAAATCAAGCTTCACAACAATCAATTTGCTGAAGGATTGATTCCACTAAGCCCAATGTACATGATACATTATAAGGCTATGAAAAAAGCATTCAACACCAAAGCCCTTTATCACAAAGCCTGTGAAGAAATAGTTCTGTGGGAAACAGATATGCATAGAACTAACCTCCAAACACCCAGATTTATCAAATGGCATGTGGTAAATCTGCCTGAAACCTGGAAACTTGAAAATGTTTTTGCCCCAAAGCCTCCTTTGGCAACAAATGTCAACAGGATTTCTTAGCATAGAGATGGCAGTGTTAGCATATCTTTTGCTAGACACTCCACAAGTTCTAGATTTGATTCCAGTAAGGATGAAGATCTAAAAACCAAATTCTCAAATTATTTGCAATGTAGCCTTTTTATAAGATAGCAATCTAACACCTATGCTCAAACTAGCATTACAAGAGGTGTAGATCTATGTGGATAGGTCCCTTAAGCCACTTTTGCATCACCACAACAGGAATTCCCAGAATCTCCCAGAGCCTTGGCATCACAGGTCCAGTTTCTTATTAAGCTTGAGATACATCTTGAGCTCCATCTTTTTGAAAAATAATTTGTGTTAAAAAAATTTAAGAAAAGAATTTTATGGTCAGCATAATGCTGAAAAATGAGAATGGTTTTTCAAAAATTTTCAAAATAAGAAAAAGCTGGAAGTTTAACAAGATTATTAAAACTTAATAACCATAAACAAAAAGCATGTTTTATTCCTTGATTGGTTTGATGAGTACTATTTTCAATGGGGATATGAGTACTTGTGGTCATCTTTCACAGAGGAAGATGAATTATAAGCTCAAATCCAATAACAACAATGCGAGTTAATGAATGACACAAAAATAAAGTCAATTCATCCTCCATTATGTGAAATTCAATTCAAGCACAAAGGCTCTTCTATCCTTATGTCACTATTCAAAGTATGTAGAGAGCATGAAGATATTTGAACAAAAGATATACAAAAGTTTATTGAACAAAATAATTATACAAATAAAATGTTATAAACAATTGGCAACTAACTCTCAAATGTAGATGCCACTGTATCAATTTTTCAATTTCAAAAGAAATTTCAAAATTTGCTGCCTCTGCTACAGAGTTTTCAACAAATCCTATTTTTAAACCCATTCAAATTTCAAATACATCATCAAATGAATTTTGCAAGCTTTAATGCTCAAACTGAAGGCTCTAAAGGAATCTAAACTCAAAGTATCAACAAGAAAAGAGGTATAGACTTTGACTGCACTTAATAAGGGTTCATCTCATGTTTTTGTTTTAGACAAAGAATCACTAAAGGTATAGCATCTCAAAGTGGAACCAGTGGGAACATCTTTAAAGATGTACTAGCCTAGACCCATGACACCTGACATTGCTTTTGAAGAAAAGCCAGCTTTTCCTTAAACAAAATATAATTCCAATTCAATTTTTGAGTAGAACATTGATGGATATTTTGAACATCAGATTTTGAATCTCCTTCAACAAATGACCATGGTGTCCAATGCATACAAGACCCATAGTCATACCTCTAACCACGCCTTTGTTGAGATCCTTGTTCTAAGATTCTCAGGATAGCTCAGGCTAGTTGGATCACATACTTACTCTAGTTGACCATGATGACTTTTTCCAAGCTATCAAGAGAGATGTTCATGGTGAACATCTCCTTGATAATAACCAATAAACATTCTCCAATGTTGTGGCAAGTCTTACCTTTTTCATAACAAAGCACTTTATTGGTGATCCATCTCACCTAAAGGATAAGACCAATGAACTCTTATCCAATCTTAAATGCAAATATTTGCAAAATTTTTGTTAGTACAAAAATATGTTTCTAATCCATGTCATGTAGCAAGATAATGTGAATCAAGTTTTTTGAAAAGAATAGTTTTTGGTAGGATTATTAAGGCTACACAGTGATAATGTAAGATCTAAACTGCAAGCTTAGTATAATGGTTAAATTTCTTATCATTAGTTGGCTTATGGTGAATTGATAAGCTTTGTCCAGAAAGAAGGATTGCAGATTTGTACAGATCTAAAGCTCCAAAAACAGATCAAGTGGGAACAAAAGTAGACTTAGAAGGAGTTAGGACCCTCTCATGCCTAATTTAATGATAACCTCTATCACAAAGAAAAGACCAAAAGAAAACATAGGCCCAATACCAAATCAAAAAATCCTTTTTACTCAAATTCTATGCCCAACAAACACCAACAATCCTCTAAGCCCAAATCAACTTTTAGGACCAAACCTAACAAGCCTAAACAAACAAAAACCTAGACATCCAGATATGTTTGTTATAATTATGGTAAGCTTGGTCACATGTCCAGATACTGTAAACTTCACAAAAAACACCCAGCCTTTAAATAACTTGATACTATTCAAGCCTAACTATAGGCATTGTTGGTTGAAACCTTGGAAGCTAGTACTCCTGAACTATCTTTTGAGGATGAAGTTAGTCTTTAAGTTAATGAACTTGAAGCCTATTCTAAAATAGGGTTAAAAGAGAAAGAGGTAAGTGTCCTAACGTGTGCTCAAGAGCAAATCCTTGAGATACTTGATGCATTAGGAAATGATCAAGCTAAAGTGCAGTTTCTAGAAAAGCTCCTTGAAAGCCCATCAACTTTAACTCTAAACCCATTACTTTAGTCTATCCAAGCTCCTTATAATCTTAAGAATGTTCTAAAAACGTTTGACCAACCCCAAACCAAGTCTCATCTCAACCATGAATGATCAGCACATAGCCATAGTGAGAGAATATTCCAAAGATATTTAGAAATCAGCTTCTTGCAATTAATACAATGTTTGCTATTCACATAAAAGTTAATTTGAAGATCATTTTGTGTGAATGAGTATTTGTATCAAAAATAGAATCCTAGTTATCGAAAAATGAAGAGGCAATCTCATTGTTGTAGATTTAAATTGTTCAATACTTGTAAGGAAAGCTAATCAAGATCAATGACTCACTTGATGGAATTCAATGGATTTAGATTACCATAGGTGCACAATCATGTTTGTTCCAATGAATATAATTTTTGTGTAAACACAAAAGTTAATTTCACCCTGATTTTGTGTAAATGAGTCCTTACAACAAAGTAAGGAGCCTTATTAGTTAGAAATGAAGAGAAAGCCTTATTATTCAGGAATTAAAACAATCAATAGGTATAAAAAAATGCTAATCAAGATTAATCATAGCTTTGTTTGAAGGAATTCAATAGATTTAGAGTACCAAATATGTATAAACAAGCTTGTTGCAAAGAATACAATATTTATTGTTGACACAAATGTTAATTAAAAAATCATTTTGTGTGAATGAATCCTTGCAATAAAAGAGAAGTCAAGTTATCAAAAATTGAAGAGATGGTCCCATTGATTGGGAAATTAAACCATTCAATACCTATAAGAAAAGCTAATCAGCAGTAATGCCTCATTGACTTAATGGAATTCAATGGGTTTAAAGTGTTTGCCAAAGGTGTGCAAAGGTGCTTGCTCCAATGAATATAATGTTTAGTGTAGACACAAAAAGGTCAATTTTGCCATCTTTTTATGTAAATGAGCCCTTGCATTGAAGGAAGCAACATTGTTAGCTAGAAATGAAGAGTTAGTCTCATTATTCAAGAATTGAAACATGCAATACATATAAGAAAAGCTAATGTAGACCAATCACACCTTTTTTTGATGGAATTCCAGCAACAAAATATGTCATTCATCTTCATTAGCTTTCCTTATAGGTATTGAATGGTTTAATTCTTGAACAATGAAACTACCTCTCCACTTCTTGATAATAAGGCTTCTCTTTTTGTTGCAAGGACTCATTCACACCAAATGATCTTAAAAGTAACTTTTGCATGAATAGCAAACATTGTATTCATTGCAAGAAGCTTATTTTTATATCATTAGTACTTTGAATCCATTGAAGTCCATCAAAAATAGGTGTGATTGGTCTAGATAACCTTTTCTTATACATATTGAAGTCCATCCTTCATTTCAAACTTGTAACTTTTGGTACTCTAAAAACATTGAATTCCTTCAAGCAAATGACTTAATGATCTTGATTTGCTTTCCTAATAGGTATTGAATGGGTTTAATTCCTGAACAATGAGATCATCTCTACATTTTTTGATAATAAGACTTCTCTTTTTGTTTGAAGGACTCATTCACATAGAAATAATCCATAGTTAACTTTTGCATCATTAGCAAACATTATATTCATTGCAACATTTGTACATCTTTGGTACTATAAATCTATTCAATTCCATCAAGTAATTGAGTCATTGATTTTTATTAGCTTTCTTCATAGGCATCAAATGGTTTAATTTTGAAACAATGAGACCATCTCTTTTTTTTTAATAGCAAGACTTCTCTTTTCATTGCAAGGACTCATTCACTCAAAATAATATCAAAATTAACTTTTGTCTCAACAACAAACATTGTATTCATTGCAAGAAGCTCATCTCAATATCTTTGGTACTCTAAATCCATTAAGTGTCTCCATTGCTAAATGGTACTCTAAATTCATTAAATTCCATCAGGCAAATGACTCACTGATCTTGATTTGCTTGCCTTATAAGTATTCAATGAGATGGTCTCTCATTTTTTTTTATAACAACACTTCTCTTTTAATTGTAAGGACTCATTCACATAAAATAATCTTGTAATTAACTTTTTTTGTTAATAGCAAACATTATATTCATTGCAACAATCTTGTTAATACATCTTTGATACTATAAATCTATTGAATTCCATCAAGCAAATGAGTCATCAATCTTCATTAGCTTTCCTTATAAGTATTAAATACTTTAATTCCCAAACAATGTGACTGTCTCATCTTTTTTGATAATAGGACTTCTCTTTTCATTGCATGAACTCATTTACACAAAATGTGGTGATGTTAACATTAGTGTCTACACAAAATATTATATTCATTAGAACAAGCATGTTTATACTCCTTTGGTAATTTAAATCCATCAAATTATCCTATGTAAATGAGTCATTGATCTTTGTTAGCTTTCATTATAAGTATTGAATGGTTTAACTCATGAACAATGAGACCATATCTTCATTTTTTGATAACAAGACTTCTCATTTTATTGAAAGGACTTATCCACACAAAATGATCTTGTAATTAACTTTATATCAACAACAAACATTATATTTATCATAACAAGCTAGTACATAAATTTGTGGTACTTTAAATTCATTGAATTTCATCAGAAAAAAAAGGGTGTGATTGGTCTATATTACCTTTACCTATATGTATTAAGTGTTTCAACTTGTAAATAATGATAACGTCTCTTCATTTCTATTTGAACAATGTTCTTCCTTCATTGAAAGACTTATTACACAAAATGATGGTGAAATTAACATTTGCCTCTACACAAAGGAATATTTTCAACGGAACAAGCACGTTTGTACATCTTTGATACTCTAAATCTATTGAATTCCATCAAGCAAATGAGGCATTAATCCTTATTAGCTTTTTTGTTATAGATATTAGATAGTTTAATTCCTAAATAATGAGACCGTCTTTTCATTTTTTGATAACAAGACTTCTAAATTTTGTTGTAGGGACTCATTCACACAAACTAATCTTGTAATTAACTTTCGTATAACATCAAACATTATATTCATTGCAACAAGCTTGTCTCTACATTTTTTATTTTCTAAATTCATTGAATTCCATCAAAAAAGGTGTGATTGGTCTATATTAGCTTTTCCTATACATATTAAGTGTTTCAATTCCTTAATAAGGAAACAATCTTTTCATTTCTAACTAACAAGGCTCCATCCTTCATTGTAGGGGCTCATTTACACAAAATGATGTGACATTAACTTTTGTGTCTGTACAAAGCATTCTATTCATTGGAACAAGCACTTTTGTACACCTTTAGTACTCTATATCCATTAAATTCCATCAAGAAAATGAGTTATTAATCTTCTAACTTTCCTTATATTGAATGGTTTGATTCCCAAACAATGAGAATATCTCTTCATTTTTTGATAACAAGACTTCTCTTTTCATTGCATGGACTCATTTGAGCAAAATGATGGTAAAAAACATTATATTTGTTGGAACAAGCAAGTTTGTACCCCTTTGGTACTTTAAACCCATTGAATTCCATCAAGCAAATCAGTCATTGATCTTGATTAGCTTTCCTTATAGGATTGAACAGTTTGATTGCCAAACAATGAGACTCTCTTTATTTTTTGATAACTAGTCTTCTCTTTCTATTACAAGGACTCATTCACACATAAGATCTCACAATTAACTTTTGTATCAATATCAAACAATATATTCTTTACAACAAGCTCGTTTGTATAGCATTGGTACTCTAAAACCATTGAATTTCATCAAAATATGTTATGATTGGTCTAGATTACCTTCTATCATATATGTTTTAACTATTTTAATTCTTGAATAATGAGACCATCTAATATGAACCCCAAAATATTTGGCTTTGGGACCCAATGTATACAAGGAATTCAAATAAGAACTTAAGAAAGCAAGATTAGATTTCAATTATGTAGGACCTAGACCCAATGTTTGAGGAACATGAACCTTAGGTGTAAAGAAGGATATTGACATCATACTCCAAAAAAGAAGAGATTTTGTATTGATAAGTCAGGTTAAACAGCACATGAAGAGTTAGCTCTTGATAAGTTCTTAGTTCTTGAAAAAATTAAAGGAGAAAATTCTCAATTTTAGTTTCACTAATGTTCTACTTATTTTTAACAATGAAATTAAGTCCATTTATAAGCTAAATTGACAACCCTAGCCCTGTAGATAATGACATACTTCTTTAATAAGCTAACAACAAATCTACTCCTAATTGTTTTAGTAGTTGTTGTAAATTAACAATCCTAACCTTATAGATAATTATAAACTTCCTAAATAAGCTAACAACAAATTTACTCCTTTTTCTTTTTTTGGTGTTGTAGAAATCCTTACAATCACTTGACATAGACCCATTTAGCATACTTAAACAATAAATAAAGCCTTGGCTTACATTAAGATATGTTTTACTACCATTCAAACTTGAATCAGCTTCTTAGGCCCAAACATTAAGTGCCTCTTTCATCCTTTTAGCCCTTGAACATGTTATTGGCACTTCGTGAATGCTCAATGGATCTTTAGAAGCCCTTTATGCATTAAATCTTCTATGGATCTCATCAATTTGCCTCTCCTTAAAAAGATTCAATTTTGAATCATCACTTATATAAAAAATTTATATGTTGGGAATAAACTCGCACACACTCCCTCTTGTGTTTCCTTCTACTCTCTCACAATATGACACTCACTCTCATGTTTACACATTATATAAATTTAGCATTTTTCTGTCACTCCTTTATTGAAATAAACAAGCTCAATTAAAGTCACTTTATAACCAACTAATTCCAAAAAATTAGAATCAAAGAAATTTAGAAAAGTGCAATGAATTTAAGGTTATGGATTAGAAGAACTCAATAAGATTAAATTGCAAAAAATATGAGAAAAAAAAAAAAGAATTAATTGGATCCAAATCCTTGTCAGAACTGGAAAGGAATAAGGAAAATAAAGCCTTTATCTCCCTTTTACCTAATTAAACAAGATTTACTTTTGAAATAGGAAGGAATAAAAAAGAATATTTTTCTTTTCACTTTTATTTCTTTTTCTTTTCTTCTTTATCAAGTAAGATTTTCATTTGTTTGTTTTTTTTTTTTTTTTTGCAAAAAAATTAAAAAAATAAGAAAAGATAAACTAGGATTTGCAGATTCAAAGAACAGGAGGTTATAGAATGCAACTAAGAAGAGGAACAAAAAAAATGAACCACAAAGTTAGATAAGGAAACCTAATTCAAAGCCATGTTCTGATACCAACTGGTGTAAACCCTAAAAGACATAGCTTAGTGACCTAACACAAACAAGGAATTCAAATAAGTACCCAAGAAAGCTAAATAAAATTTCAATCATGCAAGATCTAAACCCAAAGTTTGATGAGAACGAACTTAAGGAATAAAGAAAGTTATGAACACCACACTCCAAAAAAGAAGGGACTTAGGAGTTATAAGTCAGGTTTAAATGCCATAAGAAGAGTTAATTAGTTTTTGAAGGAACTAAAGGAGAAAATTCTCACTTTTAGCTTCACTAATGATCTACTTATTTTTAACAATGAAATCAACCTTATTTACATGCTAAATTTACAACTCTAACTGTAGAGAAAATGTCAAACATCCTAAATAAGCTAACAACAATTCAGTATACTTATACAATAAATAAAGCCTCAGCCTACATTAAGATATATGTTTTGTAACCCTTCAACCTTAAAATAGTTTCTTTAGCCAGATTTCTTTAATCAATCCATCAAGTGCTTCTTTCATCCTTTTAGCATTTGAACATGTTATTGGCCCTTCTTGAAACCTCAACAGATCCTTAGAAGCCTCCATGCATTTTTGATCCTCTATGTATCTCATCATCATCTCTTCATTTCTAACTAACAAGGCTCCTTCCTATGTTGCAAGGACTCATTTACACAAAATGATGGTGATATCAACTTTTATGTCTACACAAAAAAAAGTATATTCATTGGAACTAGCACATTTGTACACATTTGGTACTTTGAACGCATTGGATTTCATGAAACAAAAGAGTTAATGAACTTGATTAGCTTTTCACATAGGTATCGAATGGTTTAATTCTTGAACAAAGAGATTTGTCTCATTATTTTTTGATAAATAGAATTTCTCTTTTTGTTGCAATGACTCATTCACACAAAATAATCTCATCGTAAACTATTATGGAAAAATAAACAATGTATTCATTGCAAAAAGTTCATTTTTACATTTTTGGTACTCTAAACTCATTGAATTTCATCTAGTAATTAAGTCATTGATCTTAATTATCTTTCCTCACAAGTATTGAATGGTTTAATTTGTCAAACAAAGTGACTGTTACTTTGTTTTTTTGATAATAGGGCTTCTCTTTTCATTGTAAAGACTCATTCATATAAAATAATTGCATAATTAACTTTTGTGCCAATAACAAACATTAAATTAATTGCAACAAGCTCATTTATACATCTCTTTAATCTCTAAATCCAATGAATTCCACCAAAAAAAGGTGTGATTGGTCTAGATTACCTTTTCTTATACATATTGAGTGTTTCGATCACTAAATAATGAGATAATCCCTTCCTTTCTAACTAACAAGGGTCCTTTGTTCCAAGGACTCATTTACACAAAATGATGGTGACATTAACTTTTGTGTCAACAAAAAAATATTACATTATTTGGAATAAGCACGTTTACACACCTTTAATACTCCAAACCCATTGAATTCAATCAAGTAAATGAGTCATTGATCTTGATTATTTTTCCTTACAAATATTGAATGGTTTAATTCTTAAACAATGAGAACACCTCTTCAACATGGCTTCCCTTTACATTGCAAGGACCCATTCACACGAAATGATCTTAAAATTAACTTTTTGTCAATAATAAGCATTGTATTGATTATATGAAGCTCATTTCTACATTGTTGGGCACTCCAAATCCATTAAATTGCATCAAATAATGGTGTGATTGGTCTAAATTAGCTATTCCTTTCTGTATTAAGTGTTGTAATTCCAGAATAAGGAGATCATTTGTTCATTTTAAACTAACTTTATTTTTTGTGACTTTAAGGTTATTAATTCAGCCTATAAATATGCTTGATTTTATCATAAATAATGAGACTATCTAGTCATTTTTTTGACAATAAGAATTTTTCTTTTAATTGCAAGGATTCATTCATGCAATATGATCCTTCAATTAACTTATGTATCAACATTGATATTTATATTCATTGAAACAAGCTTGTTTATACATCATTTGTATTGTTAATCCATTGGATTCCATCATGTAAATAAGTCTTTGATCTTAATTTGCTTTCATTATAGGTATTGAATAATTTGTTCTCCAACAATGAGACTACCTCTTCATTTTTTGACAACAAGGCTTTCCTTTTCATTGCAAAGAGTCCTTGACACAAAATTATCTCATAATTAACTTTTGTAACAAGAGCAAACATTATACTCATAGCAATAAGATCATTGATACATCTTTGGTATTTGAACCCATTTAAGTCAATTAAGTAAATTAGTCATTGATCTTGATTAGCTTTCCTCACAGGCAATGAATGATATAATTCCCAAATAATGTGATCATCTCTTCATTTTTTGATAACAAGGATGTCTATATTCATTACATTTGTTGCAAAAAACTTGTATATACAACTCAATACACTAAACCCATCGAAATCCTTCAAAGGTTAGATATATTTTCATTGGTTTTTCTTATAGGTATTTAATATTTCAATTTTTGAATATTGAGACCTTTTCATTTTTAGCTAATAAGGCTCCTTCCTTCATTGCAAGGACTTATTTAAACAAAATGATGGTGAAATTAACCA
>JBAPLJ010000948.1:0-64954 GCA_037832345.1 Rhizophora mangle
CTTTATTAGTTTTACTTATGGGGATTAAATGGTTTTAATTTCTAAACAATGAGATTGACTCTTTAATTTTCATGACAAGACTTCACTTATCATTGGAAGGACAAATTTACACAAAATGATAATGAAATTAACATTTGTGTCCACATAAAACGTTATATTCAATGCAACTAGCTCGAATATATCTCTTTGGTACTCCAAATTCATTGAATTTCATAAAAAAAAAGGTATGATTGGTTTAGATTATCTTTTCAAATACATATTGAGAGTTTCATTTTCTAAATGAGACCATCTCTTAATTTTTGGCTAACAGGCCTCCTTCCTTCATTTCAAAGGTACAAAGCATCAAAGTTGTACAAATGTGCGTGTTCCAATGAATATAATGTTTTGTGTATACACAAATGTTCTTATACATATCAATTGTTTCAATTCCTTAATAATGAACTTGTTTCTTCATTTGAAACTAAAATGGCTTCTTCACTTGATGGAAGCACTCATTTACACAAAATATGTATAAAAAATGATGATCTAGACCAATCACACTAGTCTTTGATTGAATTCACCTAAGATGTACAAACGACCTCGGTTTAATGAATATAATGTTTTATGCTAACACAAATATTAATTTCATCATCATTTTGTATAAATTTGTCCTTCCAATGATAAGAGAAGTCTTGTTATGAAAAATGAAAGAGGCAATCTCATTGTTTAGGAACTAAACCACTCAATACTTGAAAGGAAAGCTAATAAAGATCAATGACTAATTTTACTTGATGGAATTAAATGGGTACAAAGTACCAAAGGTGTGCAAATGTGCTTGTTCCAGTGATTATAAGGTTTTGTGTGGGCACAAACATGCTTAGATGTATTATGTATTTCAATTCATAAATAATGTGATTGTCTCTTCATTGTTAACTAACAAAGCTCCTTCTTCCAATCATTACTCAAAATATGTATAAGAAATTATCATCTAGACCAATCACACAAATTTTTTGACAGAATTCAAAGGATTTAGTGTACCAAAGATGTACAAATGAACTTGTTGCAATGAATATAATGTTTGTTATGGGCATAAAAGTTAATTATAAGACTATTTTGAGTGAATGAGTCCTTACAATGAAGGAAGGAGCCTTGTTAGCTAGAAATGAAGTGATTGTCTCATTTTGGAATTGAAACATTAAATACATATTTGAAAAGGTAATGTAGACTAATAACACTTTTTTCTCAATGAAATTCAATGAATTTAGAGTACAAAAGATTTACAAACTAGCTTGTTACTATGAATATAATGTTTTGAGTAGACAAAATTGTTAATTTCATCATCATTGCTTGTAAATTTGTCCTTCCAATGATAAGAGCAGTCTTGTTATGAAAAATTGAAAATGCTATCTCATTGCTTAGGAATTAAACCTTTCAATACTTGTTAGGAAAGCTAATAAAGATCAATCACTCTTTTTACATGATGGAATCCAATGGGTACAAAGTACCAAAAGTGTGTTTAAACAAGCATGGTTATAAGGTTTTTGTGTTGACACAAACATGCTTTATATATATTAAGAGTTTCAATTCCTAAATAATGAGACTACCTCTTCATTTCTAGCTAACAAAGCTCCTTCTTTTCTTGCAAGCACTTGTTTACATAAAATATGTATAAGGAATGGTACTCTAGAGACCAATCACACCTTTTTTTTGATGGAATTCAATGGATTTAGTGTACCAAAGATGAACAAACAGCTTTATTTCAATGAATATAATGTTTGTTGTTGACATAAAAGTTAACTATAAGATCATTTTGTGTAAGTGAGTCCCTATAATGAAAGAGAAATCTTTATCAAAAAATCAAGGAATGGTCAATTCATTCAAGAATTAAACCATTTAATTCCTATAAAGAAAGCTAATTAAGATTAATGACTCATTTGCTAGGCAGAAATCAATAAATTTAAAGCATCAAAGATGTACATATGTGCTTGTTCCAATGAATAGAATGTTTTATGTAGACACAAGAGTGAATTTCACCATCATTTTGGATGAATTAATCCGTGCAATGAAGGAAGGAGCCTTGTTAGCTAGAAATGAAGAGAATGTCTCATTATCTGGGATTTCAAACTTTCAATAGGTATGAGAAAAGCTAATTGAAAACAATCAAAGCTTTCTTAATCCATTTAATATTTGTGAAGAAAGATAATCAAGATCAATGACTCATTTACTTGATGGAATTCAATCAGTTTAGAGTACCAAAGGTGTGCAAAAGTGTCTATTCCAATGAATAAAATGTTTCATGTAAACAAAATTATTAATTTCATCGTCATTTTGTGTAAATAAGTCCTTACAATGATGGAAGAAGCCATATTGGCTAGAAATGAAGAGACTATCTCATTATTTTGGAATTGAAATGCTCAATACACATAAGAAAAGGTAATCAAGACTAATTAGACCTTTTTTTTTTCATGGAATTCAAAGGATTTAGAGTACCAAAGTTGTTTAAAAATGATTGTTGCAAAAATATATTGTTTATTGTTGACACAAAAGTTAATTATAGATCATTTTATGTGAATAAGTTCTTGCAACAAAAGAGGAGTTTTATCATCAAAAAATGAAGAGATGGTATCATTGTTCAGGAATTAAACCATTAAATACCTACAAAGAAAGCCAATCATCATCAATAACTTATTTGCTTCATGGGATGTAATGTATTTAGAGTACCAAAGACATACATGCATGCTTGTTCCAATGAATAGAATGTTTTGTGTAGAATCAAAAATTAATTTCACCATCATTTTGGGTAAATGAGTCCTTGCAACAAAGGAATGAGCCTTATTAGCTAGAATTGAAGAGAAAGTCTCATTTTTCAGAATTTGAAAATTTCAAATGGCATATGAAAAGCTAATTAAGATCAATCAAAGCTTTGCTTAAAGGAATTCAATGGATTGAGAGTATCAATGATGTACAAACCAGCTTCTTGCAAAGAATATAATGTTTACTATTGACACAAAAGTTAATTATGAGATCACTTTTTGTGAATAAGTCCTTTTAATGATAAGTGCAGCCTTGTTATCAAAAAATGAAGAGACAATCTTATTGTTTGAGAATTAAATCATTCAATACTTGTAAGAAAAGCTAATTAATATCAATGATTTATTTACTTGATGGAATTCAATAAGTTTAAAATACCAAAGGTGTGCAAACGTGCTTTCTCCAATGAATATAATGCTTTGTGTGGACATAAAAGTTCATTTCACCATAATTTTGTGTAAATAAGTCCTTGTAATGAAGGAAGGAGCCTTGCTTTTGATGGAATTCAATGGATTTAGAATACCAAAGTTATACAAATGAGCTTGCTACAAAGAATATAATGTTTACTAGTGACAATAAAGTTAATTACAAGATCATTTTGTGTGAATGAGTCCTTGCAACCAATAAGAAGTCATGTTGTCAAAAAATGAAGAGATAGTCTCATTATTTGACAATTAAACCATTCATTACCTATAAGAAAAGCCAATAAACAATGCTAAACAATTCAAACATTGAACACACAAATTTCAAACACAAAGTACATATGACACAAAACTATATTTAGTAAAAGAAATCTTAAGAGAAAAGGGACTTACATGAATATAGCTTTTATTGAATGACACTACAAGCTTACAAATTGTTTTTGGAGTAAGTTTACAAATGAGGAAAGAAGGTTATGCCTTCTTTGTAAGATACTCCTACTTGTCTCTAAAGTTTATGCTAACAAACACATACATGGTAAAAGTTTTCTTTATAAAGTATAAATATCTTTATAAAAGTAGATTTTATAAAGTGGCTTTATCTAATGGCTTTATAAAAGCATTTTGTCCAATTTGTCCCCTTTACAACTCATCAGATCTTTTGAATCTTGCATAATATCATCTTTTTGAGTGAAGTTTGATTGGAATCTTTTGCTTGACTACTTTCTAGTTGGTCTTTATCGAATTGTAAAATACTAGCCATCATCTCAATTAGTTGTTCTCTTGGCACACTCTTGACAAGTGCTTTAAGCATTTAAGCTGGAGTCTTGATAGCTAGAGGAGAAAGTCTTACAATATTGATTCCTAAATTAATAACTCCTTCAGTATTGTAAGCCCCTTCGTTGAAATAGTCAAATTTTTTTCCACCATTGAAAGTTTATCCTTCAAAAAAGCCATGGTGCATGCTAAGTACTTTCTCATAGGATATTAAAGTGTTTGGAAATGATATTATAGTCCCATTTGATGATCCATGGAACATTATACCAGATAGAAAAATTTAAGATTTTTATCCTCAAGTTGAGATTCTTTTCACAAAATTATCCATAAATAGTTTTTACTCTTAAAGGGAGTGTAAGGAGATGTAATCCCGATTTAAGGAACCATATTTTAAACTAATTGGGAAATTTAACCTTATTATGAGGAGATTAGTATGAAGAAACCAACTAGATTTCTTTTATGGGTTTTTTTAAGAATAAAGATCTCTCCTAAGCATTAATATGGTAAATTATTTGAAATTTTAACCTTCCATTTGTTATAAGCTAGCAAATCACTTTACCATTCATCTATCTAGAAAGATGATCCTTTGGATTTTAAATTTTTTATACGCCCAATATTTGGTAGATCAATAACTAATGCCTCGTTCAATTGGTTTAATGATCACTAGTCTTGTCTTAAAAGGAATCTACTAATAATAATAGTAATCTTTCATAGTGGTATAAGGATACATGTTATCTTTTAAATAGAATCTTGCAACCTCATAAGGTAGAAGTTGATCATAGTTGAGTTCTATTGGATGCAAGAAATATATATAAACTTTGGAATAAAAGAATATGTAAGCTTTTTATTCCTTATTTAGTTGTCACTTATAAGTGTCATTTGATAAAGGATCTAATTCCTTGCTATTTTGACTTAATGAACTAGAAGCATCCTTAGCTAGTGAAATAATTGACTTTAATGAGGACATAGGACCTTGTAGCATAGTCCTCTTACTCATAAAGTGGTACCCTATAAAAATTCTTGAGTTAAGCTCTTGTATAAAGGGTTCTTTAGAAGTAGAATTAGAAAAATATATCCTTTTACCCTACAAATCATTATTTTAAGACTATTAGAAGTATCTTCTTTTATTTAAACTAAGAAGCCTTTACTTTTCATTAAGAACTTATAACAACCACATTCTCCTTAACTTGAAATTAGAAGAGTGATCTTCTAGAATGTCTAATTCTACATTTTTTTTTATTTGAATCATTATCAAATAAGAAAATAGTCAATAATGACTTTTTAAGGCCTTCATCAATAGAGAGTTCTTAATTTTATGTAAATGAGCCCTTGCAATGAAGGAAAGAGCCTTGTTAGCTAGAAATGAAGGGAAAATCTTATTAGTCAAGAATTGCAATATCAAATAGCTATAAGAAAAGGCTAATCAAGATCAGACTAATCACTGTTTCAAGGAATACAATAGGTTTAAAGTACCAAAGTTGTATAAAGGAGCTTCTTAAAAGGAATATAATGTTTAATATTGACATAAAAGTTAATTTGTTGAACATTTTGTGTGAATGAATCTTTGCAACAAGAGAGAAGTCTTGTTATCAAAAAATGAAGAGACAGTCTCATTGTTCAAGAATTAAACCATTCAATACCTATAAAAAAAGCTAATCAAGATTAATGACTCATTTGCTTCATGTAATTTAATGGATTTAGCATATTGAAGAGGTACATATGTGCTTGTTCCAATGAATAAAATCTTTCATGCAGACACAAAAGTGAATTTCATCATCATTTTGAGTAAATGAGTCTTTGCAACGAAGGAAGGAACCTTGATAGTTAGAAATGAGAAGAAGGTTTGATTATTCAAAATTTCAAACCTTCAATATGTATATAAAAAGCTAGTTGACATCAATCAAAGCTTTATTTGATGGAATTCAATGGATTTATGGAACCAAAGATGTGCGAACAAGTTTGTTGCAAAGAATATAATGTTTCCTATCAACACAAAAGCTAATTATGAGATAATTTTGTATGAATGGGTAAGTCAATCTCATTATTTAAGAATTGAAAACCATTCAATATTTGTAAGGAAAGCTAATCAAGATCAATGACTCATTTACCTGATTGAATTCAATAGGTTCAAATTACTAAAGGTATGCAAACGTGCTTGTTCCAATGAATTTAATGCTTTGACTTGATGCAAAAGTTTATTTCACTATCATTTTGTGTAAATAAGTCTTTGCAACAAAGGAAGGAGCTTTGTTGGCTGGCGATGAAGAGACAATCTCATTATTTAGGAATTGAAACACTTAATACATCAAAGGAAAGGTAACCTAGACCAATTAGACCTATTTTTGATGGAATTCAATGGATTTAGAGTATGAAATTTGTACAAATGAGCTTGTTGAAAAGAATATGATTTTTATTGTCATCACAAAAGCTAATTACAAGATCATTGTGCAAATAAGCCTTTGAAATGAAAGAGAATTTTTGTTATCAAAAAATAAAAAGACTATCTCATTGTTTGAGAATTAAACCATTCAATACATATCAGGAAAGCTAATCAAAATCAATGACTTATTTACTTGTTGGAATCTAATGGATTCAGAGTACCAAAAAGCTTAAAGACATACTAACTCCAATGCATAAAATGTTTTGTGTAGACATAAAAGTTAATTTCACCATCAATTTGTGTAATTGAGTCCATATAACAAAGGAAGGAGCCTTGTTAGTTAGAAATGAAGAGATGATCCCATTATTCTTGAATTTAAACACTGAAAATGTCTAAGAAAAGCTAAATAAAACCACCAAAACGTTGTTTTTTTTTTGATAAAATTCAATTGAATTAAAATACCAAACATATAGAAATGAGCTTCTTGCAATAAATACAATGTTTGATGTTGACACATAAGTTAATCACAAGATTAGTTTGTGTAATTTCTTGCAACCAAAAAAGAGAAGCCTTATTAACAAAAAATGAAGAGGTAGTCTCTTTGTTCAAGAATTAAACCATTCAATTCTTGTAAGGAAAGCAAATCAAGATTAATGCCTTTTGTTATCCAAAATTGAAGAGACAATCTCATTATTTTAGGAATTAAACATTTAATACCTACAAAGAAAGCCAATCAAGATTAAAGACTGATTTTTCTTGATGGAATTCAATGGATTCATCAATCAAAAATGTACATACGTGCATGCTCCAATGAATAGAATGTTTTGGGCAAAAAACTAAATAGAAAAAAAAACAAAAAAATTGAATTTCATCATCATTTTGGGTAACTAAGTCTTTGTAATGAAGGATGAAGCCTTGTTAGCTAGAAATCGAAGATGTACATAAATGCTTGTTCCAATGAATAGAATGTTTTGTGCAAACAAAAAGTGAATTTCACCATCATTTTGGGTAAATAACTCATTGCAACAAAGGAAAGAGCCTTGCTAGCTAGAAATGAAGTGAAGGTCTCATTATTTAGGATTTAAAACCTTCAATATGTATAAGAAAAGCCAATAAAGTTCAAAGTAGGCTTTTTTTTCTTTGATAAAATTCAATTAATTTAGAGAAGCAAAGGTGTGCAAAAGAGCTTGTTGTAAAAAGAAAAGAAAAAGGAAAAATTGCCATAATTTATTCAATTTAGAGAAAAAAGAGTGTTTGATATTCTAAATCCATTGATGGAATTCAATGGATTTAGGATATCAAAGATGTACATACGTGCTTGTTCTAATGAATAGAATGTTTTGTGCAAACAAAAAGTGAATTTCACCATCATTTTAGGTAAATAAGTCTTTGCAACAAAGGAAGGACCTTCAATATGTATAAAAAAAGGCTAATCAAGATCAATCAAAGTTTGTTTGATGGAATTCAATGGATTTAGAGAACCAAAGATGTGCAAATGAGTTTGTTGATGAAAAGAAAAGGAAAAGGAAAAGTGCCTTAATTTATTCAAAAAGTTTAAAAGCTTCAAAGAAAATTTTTTTTCTCGATTTTTCAGCCCCTAGTAAGTGTCTAGCTCTTGAAAATGCTTATCAAGAAGATTTGAAAAAAAAAATGGGTAGAAGTTTTAGTAGCATTCATCCTCCACCTTTAAATCTTTTTATTAAAATCAATGATAATGAGATTATTGCTTCACCTTATAAGGTTGAAGCAACCACTAATGTTGTTATATAGCAAGATAATTATAGTAATCCTTATCTTCAATTTGTTGGATCTTAGCTTATGCAAATTGAGCAAATGATTGAGGAAATAGCTCAAAATAGGGATGTTATTCCCAAACCTTTGGTTAAACCAAAAGTTGAAAAAAAAGGTTTCATTTAAACCTTTTTAATCAGAAGAAATAAATTTCAAAATGGGGAACATATTAAATTTGAAAGTGAGAGTGAGATTAAAGATTATACAAATCAATTACAAAATATGTTCTTATTAGAATAGCAACCTTTGAAGGATAAACCTTCTCCTTCATATGCAAAGGAACATTTGATATTAATAAATTGACCTTTAATAAAGCTCATACAAAATTATGTTATCTAAGACCAACATTTGTTGATCTTGTATTAAAAGAACAAGTTGATTATAACTATGTTTAATATAATGGCAGTAGTATTGTGGAATGGAATTTTAAAGGTCAAATAAAATGTCAAATTCTCTTACTATTACATTATATGATGATGTTTTCAATTGTTGCTAAAAACAAAGGGTAATTTTGACCTTGAGAATGCAAAAATAATTACAAGTAGATTTACCAAGTAACTTAAAGGCTAGAAGGATTTTTATTTGTCTAAGGAGGCAAAACAAAAAAATATTTTCCACAATTAAGGCTAAATCTAAAGAATTTCTTTTTGATTATGTTAGTACTCTTATTTATACTATTATTAATCATTTTATTGGTACTACCACTTTGCTAGTTGATAAGACTTATGAGCAACTCATTAATTTGAGAGACCTTAACTTATCGCACTTTAGGTGGCATAAAGATGTATTCTTCTCAAGAGTCTTTACTTAAGAAGATAGCTAGAATATTTTTTGGAAAGAAAAATTTCTTTCAAAGCTACCTACCTTATTTGGAAAAAGTGTTAAGACTCAATTAAAATCCAATAATGCTGGAACTATTGATCATAATCAACATGCTCATGGAGGATTAACTACTAAAGTAGTAGCTAAAGGAGTTAAGCTTTGAATTGAAATGAAATTGCATAGGCAATTGCAAATTGAAAAAGCTGGTAGAAAAACTTTAGAAAGAGTAGGAGTTATTCCCATTAGATATCCTACAAAAGACAAGAGTAGGAGTTATTACTCCAATATTAAGAAAAAACAATTTTGTACAAAAAAAAATGCCCCCATAATTAAAAGACTAGCAAGGAGACCTATTCTCTACAAGTGAATTAAAGGACTAGTGAAAGTTTAAGACCTCTAAATATTTTGATTATATGGAATCATGGGAAAAGCTTTGCTATATGAAAACTAGCAAAAAAAATTTAGCCGATGGATTCAAATCCATTTCCCACATGACCTAAATGATTTCCTAAGTAGTTTAAAATTGGTTCTTTCAATGGGATTTACATCCCATTACTTTACCCAATAAGGTAAGAACTACTTATGAACAATTTTATGAATAGTTTTGTAAAGAAAATAATGATATAAAGATATGATACTTTTATCTGCTTTTGGATATCATGTCCCACGGATTGTTAAATGGGATTATATCATAGTGGTAAAGCATGTTAATATTTTGACATCAACATCAACATCAAGCTTGGTCCTAAATAAGAGAAATTTTCTTTCTTTATTCTTCATCGTTCAACTCTTTTGCTTTTACTTTTCTTTCTAAGCTTAAACATACAACAGGGAAGTGGAGAATTGTGGAGTGTCTTGTTTGCTATACAAGAAAGACATATATAGTGAAGGATGAGTGCTAGCAGTCGTAGGAAATCAAGGCAGCTATTGTAGCGTGATCTAGGTAGCTGTTAGTTGATAGTCATCAAAATTTCCTTTTTGACATGGTAATAATCTGTTTCCTTATTGAGCAACTTTTGAATGTTGAGCAATGAATCATCCAATAAATGGATTTGCTTTGTTATACACTAGTTTTTAGCATAGACCAATGCACTTTCACCTCACTTTCTTGCCATATATAGATCCACAGAGGTGTATAGGTTTCTTCTATAAAATCCTCTTTAAATTGAACCTTGTTGGCTGAAAGATTTGCACAGCATTGAGGCTTGAACTAGCTTTTGGACTTTTCCAGCACAACAGGATTTCCTTAATGAGTTTCCATGCACATGTACTTCTTACGTTTTACTTAGAATATATTCCATACTTGATTGCATGTAAGAGCAATCAACTTGGCAAATGAAGAACAACTCCTTGCAAGAACTAAAGCATAGCCATGACACAATCTAAGCTCCAAGAATATATTTACTCTCCAAAATATGAAACCCAATTTAATTTGCCAAATAAGAGACATATAGAATTGATTTGCTACCTTAAAGCATTATTCCCCATATGAATTGCTTATAATGCTTTTAACAATTTAACATCATTAAACTCTTCATAAGTATTAAAAAGTGAAGTTACCTCTTCCTTATGAGTCATTGAATTTGATTTATTTTCCTTATGCTTTAATTCCTTTTCCTTGGGGAGTGTAAAAGATATGCCATGTAGCTCATTCTCTTCTTGTAGTCTTATGAAACAATCTTTCATATGTCCTCTAAGATGAACTCTTTCTTCAATACAAAATTTGGGTTAGTAGGATAATAATATTTAAAAGTATCTTAAATAATTTTTGTATTAAACATTTAGATACCTCATCATAAGCATCATCATTCAAGGAATTTTGCAAAATACTCATAGCTATAATATTGAGAGAAAGCTTCTCCCTATAATCATCTTTCCAATCAAATTTGTGTTTAAAAGAAAAATCATCAATAAATCATAATCAATTGATTGCAAGTAAAGTTCCATCATGCTTCTCTAATGCAAAAATGCAAAATCATCAAAACAAAGAGGTGTGCCAAAAATAGTTGCCATAAGATCTTGACTCCAAGGTGGTTAAATCTATGATACAAAGACCAGCTTCGATACAAATTGTTGTTCTCGAAACTACCCGTAAGTGGGGTGACGTGGGTAAAGCAAGATAACATCCTTAATCATGAAATTTTTGAGCAAACAAAAGTGTTCAAAACATGATATGAATAAATTGCAATGGGTGTATTAATGAACAATGATAAAGAGAGTTTAAAGGATAGAATTATCAATTCAAAAAATTTATAGCAGCTGACTTTTTCCACAATCCTACATCCAATCCTTAAGCTCTCCTTTGGGTACTCACAATTCTCTAGCACAATCTTCTTCAATTGGTGAAGATTTAAATCCCTTATAACTTTTAGTCTCCTATCCAATAGCACACTTGCACTCTTTCTTATGATCACTTGATCAAAACTTCACACTATAGCTCACTAGCTCTCTCTTTCTCAACACTTAGAGCATTCATTCTCTTTTTCTCAACCCTTAGAGCACACTTGCTTTCTTTCTCATCACATAGAGCACATTTACTCTTTTTCACAACACTTAAGGCACTATTGCTCTCTTTCTTAAATCTTTGAGTACACTTGCTCTTACACAAAGGTTTTCCTCACTTTTGCTCTTTCAATCTGAAGAGAAAATACAATATAATGGAGAAAGATATTTCACAACACTTCAATATGGCTTCTCCTCCTTTTTTTTTTCCTATCGTAAATTGTATTTAAATGGTGTTTAAATAATTATAGGAGAGTATCACAACTTGTTGGATTTGTTGCTCCTTGCATTGATTTTTTCACTATATCATTTAAGAGTTAAGCACTCGTTAGAAACTATTTCCTAAACCAAGAAAATTGCTACATAATATCTAATGCAACAATTTTCAACTGTCACATATTAATAATGCTACAATATCTCTTAAGCAATAATTTTTTCAAGTTATTGCAATGAAATTGAAATCATTGCATAAAGTATTTAGAAAGTGATTCTTACTAGCAATAGTTATGTTTTCTCAAATTTTAAAAGGCAATTGAGGAGAAATAAGCACAGTATCAATTATTATTACAACAATTTCTAATAAATAAATAACAAATTCATGTAAAGGTTTGTGAAGAATAAGTTATGGTTTCAATATATATATATATTACACAATAGCTAAGAGGGAATATGCTGAGGTTGTTAAGGTTTTTTCCATTATGCAGTGATTTTGAATAAGAAAAGACAACAATTTTAACATAATAGGCAACAATTGTGAACAAAATATGCAATAATTTTACATAATTAGGCAATAGCTATAAAGAAAATAAGCAATGCTTTTGACCTAATAAGTAGTGTTTTTACTGATAAAAGGGCAATAGTTCCATTTATTTACATACAATGGTTTTTCAAAAAAAAAAAAAATCAATATTTAGACTAATTTAAGCTAGTAACATGTAATTTCTAAAATATTATAAACTTAATCAAAAATCTCATAAATCATATATATACAATTTCAAACAATTTATACTAAAAGTTTTTCCAAATCAGTAATTTAAGTTTTGAAAAATTCCTAGAAAGTTCATATAGTCTAGATAAGAAATTACAATAAACTTAATAGCATTAGAGCCTAAACTCCTCACTTAGTTTATATTATCATCATCTTCATCATCCTATAGTAAGAGAAATTAAATAAGTATGTTCTTTACTAATTAAAAAAATCTTTTACAATCGAGAAAGAAGCTATGTCCTATATTGAATAAAAAGTCCTACACTAACAAGCTGTTGGTCGGCTTCTGCTAACCTTGCAATAACAATGCTTGAAAGATAGAACAATATGCTACCACAGATGCCATCAAAAGGAAATTTGTCTTATTTGCTCACTAGTAAAATGGGCATATAATATAGAGGCCAAAAATAGTGGGTTTGGGGTAGAACAAGAATGTTAATGCTGTTAGAAGAACAAAAGTTGAAAACTATTAAGAATATGAACACTACAAGGAACTTAAGATTTATTATTATATCACATCTAAGAACTATTCACATCACATCAAACAAAATTCACTTTCTAGTAAGTATGAATATATATATGTATATATATGTATATGTATATTTATATGTATATGTATATGTATATGTATGAATGTATGCATGTACAATAGTGACATCAATTTGCCAACTCAAAAAAAAAAAGACAAAAAGGAATGAGACTTTATCCAATAAAAGCTTTTATGCAAGACTCCCTCTTTTAGGAGCCATTGCAATGGACACAATAACCAAACAATTATTTGGGTGTGACTTAAACAAACTTTATATGGCAAACAACTCTTAATCATAAATTAACTCTAAATACAAAATCATCAAGAAAAAAAAAAATAAAATTGAGCTACTAAGTTTAATAAAGCTAAGAGCAATACTTAGACATGTGGATTATAGGTATTCACTGAAATTTGATGATTTATTGGTTGATTTATGCTGATTTGGAGCACTAAGTGTGTCATTCAATGAACACTTAGAAAACATTGCAAGCATGTTGAGTTTACTGTTAAGACTAGGATTTACTTGTTGTAAGACAAATATAATTGTAGCAAAGATTTCTTATGTTGATGTAATTTTATGGGCTGCTAACTTCTTTTGCATCTCAACTTCAATTTGTCCTTGAATGGATTACATAAAATATGTAGGAATTCACACAACATCATTAACAACTTGATTTCCTTTAAAGGCAATAAGGTTCATATCCCACAATGGAAGCAAATGCTTTTATTGTTTGGCCACTCTCATCTTCCCCTTATGATTGAATCTTTTCTATTTGAGAATATAAACAATAACTAAGTATTAAATTTTTTTATTTAAAACTATTGAAAATATAGAACAAAGTAAAAATTCTTCTATTTAAGACTAATGAGAAAAAAAAAAGTTTAAAACGAAGTATACAATTCTATATTTAAAACTATTGAAAAACCATAATACTTACAATTTATCAACTCGTACTCTCATTTGAAAGTTTTTATACCAGATTTGGTTTTCTTTTTCAAGTTACTTTGAAGATGTCTAGATTAGAAGGTGGCTCCTTGTGGGGTCTTCATTCTTTGTTGACAAGTAGAAAGTGATAGAGATGTTGTGATTTTAAGGAAGAAATTCCATATCTAATAAACATGAAACACTAAGCAAATGATAGGAAAAGAATGTGGGAAATAGATAGGTGATAGTCATCCACCAATTACCTTATTGATGTTATGAACATCTAAATTATGACAACATTCATGTGCATCACATAAATAGATAGATAAATAAGCTTTTGTGTGATTGTTTGTTTTTTTAAAGAATATCTAATAGTGTCTTAAAAATACTATTACAAATATTCTTCTTTATATGCATCATATCTAAATTATAATGACATTTATTACTTTCCCAATAATGCAAGTAAAGGAATATCAACTTTTTCTTCTATGGACTATTAAAATTTATTTTTTCTTTCCAAATTGATTATCAAAGTAAGATAACTTTGACAAAATTTTAGTTCCCTTCAAATGATTATGAGTGGCTCTCAACTCCTTTTGACCATTGAAAGAGCTTTTATCTAGTCTTCATGGATGGTTTAGGTCTAAGAACCTCCAATGGTTCACATAACAAGCTTTTTTGCTTTGGTACAAATATTGAGAACAAGTGTTATAATTGTAACTAGAGCATGCTAACTTTCCTTTTATACTCTACTCTGATAACATTGCATAAGCTAGAAAGTCACACATTTGCCAAAATCTCACATTTGAAAGGAATGATCATTAGATGCATCATTTATATCATAACCAAAATCTCATAGCCCTTTCAATTCTTGAATTAATGGTTGCAAAAACACATCTATGTATTGCCATTGTGAATATGGGCCTCTAATGATCATAGATAGCATTAGGTATTCTAGTTTCATACACAACTAGTGTGCGAAGTTGTAATTAATGAGGAATATTGGTCATGTGCATTAAGAAATGCTCATTATTTTGAAAGGATTGAACTCATCACTGTCAAAACATAGTCTCATGTTTCCAAGATCATTTTTAAAATTTAGATGCAAAGAATCTAAATTTTCCCAAGCTTGGCCATTAGTAAAATGCATCATATTACCATTCTTAGGTTAATGCTTTACATACCAAACTATATCATGGGTCTATGAAAAGTCTTTGAACTATAGATTTTAAAGGAAAATATCTTATAATTTTGGTTGGAACCTAATGGAAATCTAAGGACAGAGAAGTGACATTATTTCCTTCAAGGTCCTTAATTCTCTTCCATCTACAAACCTCACAAAAATTATAGGTAATTAGACACAACACTAAAAGACTAAACACAAGAGAAAAAAAAAATAAAGCAAAGACTTAAAAAATTGAAAGATGGCAAGCAAAGATACTCATTATTGAAAAAGAATGTTACTAGGATCACTATGACAAATACAATAGGATGACTATTATCTTGTAATGCAAGTACACTACCCCACTCCCCAAGTTGTCCAAAAGACATTCCACAAGTGAAAAAAATTACAATAGACAACAAATAAGTGAAATCACAAAAGAACAACATAAATTGAATATAGAGTAAACAATAAATAGACAAAAAAGAAATTTTGAGAGCCAAGCGATCCCATAAGACAATATATATAATAGGATCATAAATCCATATGAATATGTATGTAAGACACTCAATCAACCAAGTTTTCCAGAAATTTCCGTCCATCATTATTAATTGGTTGAAAGCATAAATTTAGGTCGTCGATATATGAGTTGTGTGGACTTTGGCATTGTACTGAGAAGAATATGATGTGTTATGCACAAAAAAGAGCTAGAAAACATTAGAATAACTTTGTAGCTTTCCTCGACTTTTTGCCATCGAAACCTGACGGCGCTGCCGACAGCCGTTCCATATACGGAACTCCTTCCCCGAATCGTTGATCAGTGAGGAGTCCAATTCCAATCATCACTTGCTCCAAAGAACTTTGTAGCGCTCCAAATCTACAAATTTCTGTCACGCGCCACTGTTGTCACCACCATCAGATTAGCCACACGTCGTACACCTCCAATGAACCAGCTCAAAAGCACTTCCTTGTCGCCGATCTGACTTATTCGAGTCTGTTTTTAGGAACAGAGATCCGTCCTTATTGTCAACTCTAGTTGCCGCCGATAAAGCCAGACAAAGCTAACTTTCATTTTTGTTATTTAGCTTTTGAGTCTCACCTTCGTGATTTAAAAAAGGGAAAACGGACTACAAATAGTTTAAAAAGTTCCTCCTGCTTGTTGTAACCGTGAAGAGTTAAAATAATAAATATAAATAATAAATAAATAAATAAATAAATATATATATATATATATATATATATATTAATTTTTATAAAATATTTTAACAATTTTATTATAGTTAATAAGTAAGTATAATAAAAATATATAATTTTAATTATATTAAATAAATTCAATAAATTTAATTTAAATTTTATAAAAAAATAATGAGTTAATTAGAATAAATTAATCACAACTTGTCAATAACAAGTAAATTTCAAAACAATAATTCATTAACTCAAAATGAATTTTTAAATATTTTCTACTAATCGACTAAAATTTAATTCAATCAAATTATAATCAATATTTATTCACATGATTTACTAAACATATGAGAAAGAAGAAAATTACTAGAATTTAGAGTTCTCAATTTAGAAGTAAACATCTATCTTTGCAGATCACAAAACTATGATGCAATAGTTTACAATGAAGTTATATGTGTCTTCTAATTACTAACCTAAAATCAACTCAATTGAATTTCAACAGTTTTCTAATTGTGTAATTAATCAAAATTGCATGCAAATAATAAAAAAAAAAGCATAGAATGCAAATTTAAGAAATTTAAGAAAAACCTAAACTTATAGTGCTCAAAATACAATCTCCACCACATAAAATCAAGAACAAGACATCTTTTATCAGTTGTCCAAGTTTCAACTCAACTGCACATTGTTTGCCCTTTTAAGTGCAAGACATAAGAACATTGCCTTCTAACAGCCACTCAACTCTCTTTCTTTCCCTTATTGTAGCCTTTATGTCTCTCTTAACTAAGTTTTTATACCCTCCTTAATTATTTTTGGATTGTAGGTCAAAACAAATACATTTGGGCACAATTGGACTCTTACACCATATAGGAAGAGACCAATAAGCCTAAGACTTTGTTGTTAATGGAAACTTTCAAGAAGGTAAAGTTGATTATATTAGCCTCTCCCACCTCCTTAATAACAAAAAAGGTCAATGCTCATGGTTGACTCCTAAAGTTTTATCAAGACATTGCAAGAGACTAACAAGTTGGCTTAAAGTAACAAAAAAAGTTAAACTCACAAACAAAATATTTGGCAATTAGGCTGCTAGGGTGTTATCGGACCTATTCGCAAATGCACAAGGTCAATTATAGTAATAAAACCTAATGAATATTTCAAGTGTTGTACCCATAGAAAATGAGAATGTCATTATGATTTATAATACTATGAAATTAAATAAGATTGTTAAAAGAAACTTGATTAAGCAAAATAATGTAATTGAATTAATTAAAAAACTAGTAACACAAAGGAATTTGAGGTTTTTTCAATCAAATTGGGTACTAAGGCTATGGGGTTTCACCCAAAAAGGCACAAATTACACTAGGTCTGTATGAGATTACAATTAAATGCCAATTTTCTCTCTAATGGCAAGCATTGTCTCCAATCTATGTGTAATCCTCCATCGAGTTCACATAAAATATATTAGATCCATTAAGTACAAAAGCTATACAACATCACGCAAACTTATTTATATGTTTATCTCAAAGTTTTTTGGTTTATTGATTTAGTGCACAATTTTGAGGATATTTAAAGGCTTAGGGAAATTTCAAAATTTCAAAATTTTCTTTTTTTTTTTTTAAACATGAGAACTTGAAAATAGGATATGTTTAGAATTTTTGGGATTTAACAAGTTTAGATTTTTTGATTTCCAAATGAAAAATAATATTATAAAAGGATGTGAAGACTCAATTTTGTTGATTTTTGGGATTTAGAAATTAGTAAGGATAATTATTGTAAATGTGAAATTAGTAACAAGCAATAGAGAAATTGGTTTTTGAAGTAAGCCCAATAATTTTACAAGTTAAACAACATCATTTTGTTTATATTTAGGAGACTCACTTGTAAATCATTTTGGTGTTGTTTTTAGGGAAGTATACATACTTCCTTTAGTCTTTGACATAACTAACCCCTTCTCTTTCTTAGTCTTCTAACACAACCCTCTACATTTTCTCATTCTACACATTTTTTTTTTGTTTTCTTTAATTCTTCTTAATTTGTGTGATTTCAACCTATTTTGTAAGGTTTTGGACTACCTTTTATTGATTTCAAAATTTTGAGATTTTTAAGGTTTCAATTGTGTTTTTTCAAAGGTGAGAAGCTTCATTTTCTGTTGTATTCTTTTTTTTTTTTTTGAGGAGGGAAGATTTGGTGTGTGACTTTATATCTAAGGATGAAAAGCTTTTCTTTTTTATTTTGATTTATTTTGGGATTTTATTTTTTTGTCTCAAAAAGTTCTTAGGTGGATGTTGGCATAAACATGACTTTTTAGCTTTTAGGACTTTCCATTCATAGCTTTAACTCATGGATAGGTTCAGGAGAAACATCATAAATCCAATCTTTGTGGTTTTGAGATTTCATAAATTTTTATTTTTAACAAGAGAAGATGAGGGGTAGTTGAGGTGTTGAGTCATAGAGAGAGACAAAGAGCAATATTAAACAAGATAGAAGGAGAATGATAAAAGAGTGAAAGAAGGGGGCACTAAAGAGAGAAAAGTGTTAGAGTGAGAGAGTAGGTGGAGCCAGAGAGAGGGACAAGCACCTGTGTTGGCATCTTGAAATGGAAGGGAAAGGTTGAAAACATCAAAATGAGGCTTTTCCAATGCATTATCTTTTAGGGGTAAGTGTTTTAATTTTTTACATAAAAATGGAAACTAATTTTGTACATGTAATGTGTTTTATGTTATTTAAGTGAAAAAGAAAAAGGTGAAACTAAAGTCCACAATGCATTTGATTGAACCCTAAATAAAGAAAAAATTGCACCCTTAATATGCACATAAAAAAAAATACACAAAAAAGGTAAAATCAAAATAAGGCTATACTAATGTCTTTAAAGTTCAATAATAGAAGACTGGACTTGTATGTTTGATATTAGAGACTCAACTAATTAATAAAATTAAAGACACATATTACATCTAGAATTTTCTTAAAGCATTTGGCATCTAAAGGAGGTTCTCTATAAAAAGGCTCTTGATCTTTAATCATACCGTTCACACACTCCTTTTGTTCTTTTTCTGTAGAGATATCAACGTTTTTCTGGTCATATAACTCCAAGTTCTACATTTGTGAAAGATAAAGTGAGGAATTTCTCATCCAAAGAAAATCCACAGCCCCTTGACCTTGAATGCAAGATACAAGCCAATCACCGACAGCTTCCCAAAAACATGCCTGTTACTTAAATGCTTCAATTTGAGAAATCTGCTTACCTTGTTCAAGGTTACAAACGAAATTTTATTCTTATAATTGTTACTTGAAATCACAAAACCATAATAAGTAACTCTTGGGATCATACATATCCCAAAAACCTGTAACAAAAATGATAAGTGTCCTTATATAACAATTAAAGGCTTAGGCAACCATAAGTTCCGATAGAAAAAAAGAAATAAAACAATCATTTTAATATTAAAAGAAAAAACAAATCCTAGATATAGAATCTTGATATAGGAAGGGGACCAAAGAGATGCAAAGAATAAACATTTATTCTAGATCAAGCCTCTATAATCCTCGTCAAATTTAAAATCCTTTTTGTCTAAGATTAAGCTATAAGACCATCACCAAGATCAAATCATTTTCTTAAAGTCAAGTTTGTGATGCCTTTAAGAATCATAGAGGAGGATTAATTAAAGGAATCATACAAAGATCAACCCCAACAAGCATAATTTAAATTTTTATTTATAATTTGCAAATTATAATCCTTGTGCCTAACAATTCAAAGGTGCAAAGATTGCAAGTTGGCATGCTTATTGCAACATAACTAGCTTTCAACTTTCCTTTTTTATTGAAGTAAAGGTTAAAAATTGGAAGTTAAAGAAAGAAATGAAAAAAAATAAATAAGTAAAAATAAATTAAAGAAGAAGCAAAAAAGAAATGGAAAAAAATAAACCATCAGTGCACTTAAGGCCTTCAAGAAGAGCATAATCGCCTCCACCAACAAAAGGAAGGCAATTTCCTCCTTGCTAACATAAAATACCGTATTAGGATACATTGGCCTAAAAACTCATGAAATGGACGAGATACCTTACCACTAAACGACAACAAAATGCCAAAATGGAGAATTTGCAATTCATATAGGAACAAGATCTCTCAGTCAACTCTTTCACCTAATGGAGAAGTTGACTATCCACCTTAATTAGGAATAATGTTAGGGGAAATTTGCCAATGCCTGTACAACATTAAAAGCCAACTTTCTCTATTGGTTCAAGCAATGAAGATGCAAAAGAGCCCTTCAATCTAGTCATCCATAAGCATCATCCATTAACACTCACATTGTTGTAGTCATGATAACAAATACAACCAATATGGAAGATAGATTTAAGGAACTACAAATTAAAATTGCCTTGTTGATGAGAGTTTTAGAGGAGAAGGATCTCAAAGGAAAGACATTAGTACAAGTTGATCTCAAGATTAGAAAAAAGTGATCAAATCCTCTTAGCTTCACTCCAAAAACAACTCTAGTCAACATTTCCATAGTAGAAAAACATCATAGTGATACAATGCAGATATCATCCTCAATTTTTATCGAATAATTACATGACATGATAATAAACATAATCTACTTATAGTAGCATGCATCCATTCAAAGGTATTAAGTATATGCTAGATTGTACACAAGATGAATTCAGAAACCAAACATGCCTTTAAGCTACCAATTACCAACTTCCAACAATTTGATGGGCTTGATGACCTAAAGCAACATATCTTCCACTTTGTTGAAATTTGCAATAATGTTATAACCTATAATGACATCTTTGTCAAGTAATTCATCGACTTACTCAAGAAGAATGCCTTTACCTTATTTACAAACCACAAGCTAGAATTGATTGACATTTAGGAACAATTCTAGTGTGATTTTAATAATAAGTTGTTCAACACTTATTGCACAGTAAGCGTGATGAAGCTCATTAACAATAAACAAAGAAAAGATGAATCCATTGTTGAGTACATCAATAGGTTTGCTCTTGTGGTAGTTAAGTATAACAAACTTCTAATTAAACTTTTATATCTGGATGCACCTACTAGCTTTACATCATCTTCCTTTCCTAGTTTTATATTCACAACTAGTGGTGTTGCTACTAGTTTGAAATGTTACAGTCTAAACCTTTTCAAAACCTTTTAGGCATACTTCTCATGACATAGGAAGATGCCCTCATTAGATTGATGAACTTTAAGCCCAAGCAAGTACCTAATGTGTCCTAAGTTTGACATGTCAAATTGACTTTGCTTTTCAACTTTGAACTTCATTAATTCCTCTTCATTTCTTTTTGTCACAGATAAATTATCAACATAAAAAAAAGCAGTATTAGTATTCCTCAATCAAAATTCTTTGTGACATACAATATCGCATCATTATCACTCCTCCTAAAGTGTTAACTACATAAGAAAGGGTTTATTCTATTGCACTGGGCCCTAGAGGCTTGTTTTAGGCCATACAAAAAAAATTTTGTAAGAGCTTACTTACAAACTTTCTATTCACTGCATTTACCCTCAAAGTCTTCAAGTTGAGCAACACAAATCTCCTCAATCAAAATGCTATTTAGTAATGCATATATGATGCCTAAATGAGAGATTTTCTATCTCATTTGAGCTATAATTACTATCAAAATTCTTAAAAGTGTCCATTTTGTTAGTGTAGTCAATTCTACGCTGATGGGAATAGCCTTTGACTAAAAATCTTATACTTGTTCACACTTCCATCAAGCTTTAGTTTACCCTAAATACCCATTTCACTCCTATCACCTACTTGTTTTTATGTTTCTCGACTAAGACCAAAGTTTTATTTTTGTTAATCATGTTAATCTCCTCCTTTATTGGCACATTCCACTCATCACCCTTAAGAGCTTCTTTATAGGTGGTTGGTTCCATTATAAGATTGTTAGACATGTGGTAAACATCAGCAAGAGATCATATATCTCTAATAGAAGGATGATTATACTTATCAAAATCAATACCAAAATCTACATCTCTAGCATCAATAACTTTTGTTGCAGCTTCCATGAGTATGTGACTTATTCCTATCTTAGTAAGCTCCCTTATCAATCTTCATGTCTCTACTAACAATGACTTTTCCACTTGTTATAGGCCATTAAGATCCCCTTCTCTGCTTTCTCATTTAACTTGCTTCCCTTTGCATCTAGCATATATGAGTAACACAAAGACCCAAACACTCAAGTATTTAAGAGATGGCTTAAAGTCACTCCAAGTTTCAATTGGAATCTTCCCCTTTACTACTTTTGTTGGCATATTGCTCTACAAATAAACAACTATGTTGATAACTTCTACCTAGACAAATTTTGGTAACTTCTTCTCAAAGTGCTTGCACCTTACCATCTCTAGTACTCATTTGTTCTTTGACTCTACCACTCTATTTTGTTGGGGAATGTAGCTAACTATCAACTAATGTTGTATCCCCAACTCCTTAAAAGATTGGTTAAACTCCCTAGAAACATACACATTTCTCATGTCTAATATTAAGGTCTTCAAAACTTTGCCACTTTGAGTTTTGACAAAATCATTAAACTTCTTGAATAGCCCAAAAATCTTTGACATAGGTCATCCTTGAGTAGTCATTAATGAACAAAAGAAAATATTTTCCTTTTCAACAATATGTCTTCATTGGTCCATAAACATTAGAAAGGACCAATTGAAGCCTTTAGCTCTCTAAGCACCTTGTATAGGAAAAGACAAATTGTGCTGCATGCCTAATTCACAACTTTCTCACACATCAAAAAAGACTTTGATCATAGGCAAATCATTCACAACTTCTTATTTTTGTGACAAGTCTCTTCTACCATAGTTTAGAATCATCAATCACTCTATTGCTTTGCATTCTGACATTTCAATTGAATTCAAGTTCTCAGTAAAACTCCTATTTTCCATATGAACATTAATGAATTATATGCCAATAAGATCATAAACTAAACAATTTTTATCTTTGAACAACAAGGTAAAGCCCTTTTGTATCATTTGCCCTCCATTGCCTATCTTTACTCCAAGTATGATTGGCGTCAACTCAGTTAAAAAGATTGGCATGGCTAGTCATGTGGTGAGTACAACCACTATCCGAAAATCAAGATCTCTAATTCTAAGCTCTAGTCACCATCAAAGCTAGAAACAAATGTTCATCTTTCATCTCTTCTTTTGAGATTGCTGACCTTGAGTGTTTTATTGGCCTTAACCTTGCTGCTGCTTCTTTTAGCATTACTTTTAATATGACCAAATTTGGAGAAAATCTTGCATTGAACGTTGCCTTTCTAATAATAGTCATCTCTTACATGATTAATTTTTTTGTAGATCAAACAAGTTAAGAACTTTCTTCCTTTCCCGTGATTCTTTTTGGATTCAAGCTACATGCCTTTGTTGGAATATTTGAAGCTAGTTTTCTTGCTATCTTTTAATGCTAATAGCTTTAGCTTCAATTAAGCTTGCAAAGCAACTTCCACACCATCTTCACTTCTCAAGCTTCTCCCTTGTCCCTAAGCTCTAGGTGCTCCAATGAATTCTAATAAAGAGATTTTGCTAAAGTCCTTGGAATCTTCAATAGAAGAGATTTTTGCTTCAAACATCTCAAGAAGACTAACAAGAACTTTCTCAACAATTTTTTGATTATGATATCTTCTCCCATGAATCTAATCTAGCTCACTACCTTTAATAGTTCCCATAACACTTTCATTCTCAACATCTCAAATTCTCTTTTTAAATTTAAAAAATTCATTTGTCATATTTTATTACTATGATGGAACTCAACTCAAAGCTTTTCCCATGCTTTTTTGGCTATCACACTTGTCATTATCCTTATGAAAATGATATTTGAGAGTGACAATTGGATAGATGTAAGTGCTTTAAACTTCTCTAAGCTTTCCACCTCTTTTTGCTTAATCTAATTTATAGTGAGATTCTCAAGTAGAGTAGGAGTCTCTCCTCTTGTTTCCACTATATCCCAAAGGTCAAAGGTCCTCAAATAGGCATTCATCTTTACGAACCATAACTAGTAATTGGTGCCATTAAAGATTAAAAGTGTAGAGACACTACTAGAAGTCATATCTACTTTTTGGCTTTTCTTTGTTGCAGTTTCACTCTTTGTTTTCTTTCTCTAATTTATTGATCTATCACATAGTTACTCTTTTTCTCATAACCTTTGTAGGGGAAAAGGAGCTTTGATACCATTTGTTAGTCTTAGATAAGAAAGCATGAGAAGGGAAGAGAAGAATTTTTTTGAGGAAAAGCTAAAAACTCTATTATTGTAGCTTAGTTCCTTATATAGGAACATTTTAGACTATCTTGGTTGTTGGTTTCTTTTATATGCATTATATTTATTCTCTTATATTTAACCTTTCTAGTTTATTTTTGTCCTATATGTACTTATTCAGATTGATTTTATGTTTAAGGAAAAGAAAAAATGAATTCGAGCAATTTGGAAGTTTAAAGATGTGGTTTTGAGAATATTTGACCACTAGAGGTTATTTTGAAAATTTCACATTCTAAACATTTTTTGATGGATTTGGAGCCTTCAAGAGAATTAAAATAGACATCCTAAACTTTCTAAAGTAGTTTCATTTGTAAAGATCCAAAAAGAATTGAACCATAAACCAATGTCCTCAATCCAACTTATTGGCTAGTCAAAGCTATTGTAATCTAATTAGGAGTTGTTCTCTGAAAAAGCTAAGTTGGTTCTAAAGCAGAAATATCTATCCTTCCTTAGGTTATTTTTATTCTCCCTTGAAGCTATAAATAGATATGTTAGATTACCAAAAGCATGTACATACGCATACCTATCTTTTCTTTCTTTCTTGTACATGACTATGATATGCAAGGTTAGGGTTTTATTTTTAGTTATAAGGATTGAAGTCATTAGAGGAAGCATCGGGAAACTTATTGATTTTTATTTCTAATCTAATTCTTTACTTTGAATTCTCATGCTATTCTATTATTATTATTATTATTATTTATAATTATTTTGTTATATTGTTTGATCTAGGAGCATACTAGGCAATTATACTTTATGATCTAATGCTAATTTAGAATTCAAGTATGTAATTCTAACACTAATAATAAATAGAAATTGATAATTATGGTCATCTTTGTCTAACTTCTATGGTGAACATGGTCTAAATTAAACAAATCAGCTTGTGAAATTGTTGTTTAGGTTCAGCTATCTTTCTTATCTTAATGCTATCAATAAATTATATTTAAAGTGCTTATCCTAGGTAGTTTTATTGATAAGAGATTAATTGAAAAACCTGTCTCACTAAGGAAAGATTTAGAATAATGGAATCTTTTAATTATTCTAAACCAAATATTCAATTAAAGAATTAATGATCTTTAGTGTCAATGATTAATTGTAGATGAAAGGCATGTGCATGATGATGATGGGTGCAAGGCCAAATGCTTCTAGTGAGGTATGTGCCATCTATAGAGTTAATAGTCATTCTACTAACATTTGTCCCTCTCATTAGCCTTTTCTAGAAATGGTACAGCAAGAAAATATGATTAATGCTTAGAACCCAAAGGTAATGAATGACCCTTACTCTAATTCCTATACTCTTGGGTGGAGGAATCATCTAAATTTCTCTTGAAGCAGCAACCATAAACAAAATCAATGTTGGATCTTTCTTTCAACCTAGAAAGCTTGCGTTAGAAGGGACTTGGCAAAACTTTATACAAGTTTGTCAAAGTAATCAACAGAACAATGACTAAAAATTCCAGCAATAGGAAGCATCTTTGTCAAAGTTAAAGGTGCAAGTGGGACAGATTGCTGAGGCCATCCAAGGCTATGTACCAGGAAAAGTCCCTAGCTAATCTAAGCAAGCTAAAGTCATGACAATACTATGAAGTGGTAAGATAATTGATAATAAGGTTAATTTTAAGTTTGATAAAGATATTATCTTTTTTAAGCCAAAGAAACTAAGGAGGAGCAACAATAGGAGTCAATCAAAACCTCATGACACATCAAAACCATATGTGCCAACAATTCCTTTTTTGGGTTATTTGAAGAAAAGCAAATTGGATAAGTCATTTTCTAACACCTATGATATCTTGTCTATGTTTAATGTGAACTTACCTTTGCTTGACATGATTAGGAACATGCAACATTATGCAAAATTCTTGAAAGAATTGAACACTTGTAAGCATAAGTATGAACTGAAGGAGAAGGTAATTGTTTCTAAAATACTAAGTGTTAAATTGCAACATAAATTACCACCTAAATTAAAGGTTCTAGGAAGTTTTAACATAAATATAACTGTGGGGAATGCAAGTATGGAAAAGGTTATGCTAGACTTAGGGGCAAGCATCAACTTGATGCCATATTCCATTTACCTATAATTAGGGGTTAGGAGGATTAAAGACTACTATAATGGCTTCACAACTTGCTGATCATTCAATCAAATATTGCAGAGGCATTGTAGATGACATTTTGGCTCAAGTTGATGAACTAATTTATTTCTACAAATTTTGTTGTTTTAGATATGGAGAGGAATTCAAAATTTGTTACTAAGTTTCCTCTTCTACATGGACGTCCATTTTCGGCTAGAGCCAAAACAATCATTGTCATATAGAATCGAATGCTTACTATGATAATTCCTGTTAAAACTATGGAGTTTCCAATTTTTGATTGCTTATCTTTACCCTAAGATTCTAGTGATTGTTTTCTTATAAACCACTTAGATTTTATTGTTTCCTCAAATTTTCTACAGGATCAAATGGAAGGCAACTTGGACTTCACCTTAAATTCAGAAGATCACAGAAAAGATGATGAAGAAGTAGGGGAATTCACATCAATGTTGGATAAGGCAGTGCTAAAACTCCTGGAGAATGCTCATGCAAAGTCTTCAGGATACTTTAATCTTATGTTCAGCTCTTTTGATTGTCTTACCCTTGAATCTTGGGCTAAAACCACTTCATCCTAATTTGAAATATGCTTTTCTTGTGAAAATGAGACTCTTCTAGTCATTAACACTTTAATTTATCCCCAACCAAAGAGAGCAAGTTCCTTAATGTGTTGAGAGACCATAGTGCAGCAATAGGGTAGACCATAGTTGATATTAAAGAGATTAGCCCAACAATGTGTGATGTAGGAGCACCTTTTGAGGACAACCAAGAATTAATCCAAGACTTGGGCCAAGCACAAAAAATTCTCATTATGCTATCAAAACAATGAATTGCATGTCAAACTTGTTCCAACTACTGGACCTTTAGCCCAAGCCCAATGATAGTCATAAGTAGCCATTTAAAAGCTCTAGATGTCTAGATTCATATGAATTTAGAAAATCAAGAGTCAAGTTCCTTTACTAGTTGCTAGGATAGTCAAGAGTTACGATATTGAAGCATTTTCCTATGCTTGGAGGAATGTTCCAAAGCCTTTATTTTAGTTTTTTCTTTGGTATTTGAAAAGGCAAGACTTTTTATGAATAATTAAACTCTTACCTTAAAGAATTTGAAGAGTTTTCTTCTATGTTATGTATCTTTATGCCAAATTCCATTGAGTGGTGACTTAAACCTAGCATTTCTATATCTCTTGAGTGGATCTCTTAAGAGTGGTGAGTGCTATCAGTCCTATATCTCTAAGATGGTGAAGTTTCTCCTGTATCCTTAGAGTGAAGGTTATTGTTAGATCTTTTTCTTGTATCAAGTTTGGTATTAGAGTATAACCCATAGGACCCAAGTTTCATGTCTCATCATGGACAACATATTGCAACTCCAAAAAGAGAGAGTCGTGATTTTGAGATGGATGAATTACGAAGACAACTTCATGAACTCCAGCAGTGCTTGAATCCATATATGAAGGGACATGTGATCATGATGATGATTCTTTTAATCCTGCACATGAAAGCTCATTTTATTATGATTATCATGAATCAAGTAATGGCTCTTCTTTTTGTCACTCTTCTATAATAAGGAATCATTCCAACTTCAGAGGATTTGACATGAAGATTGAAATTTTTTAGTTAGAGGGAAAAGTGCAACTTGATGAGTTTCTTGATTGGCTAAATACTATTGAACATATTTTGAATATAATGAGTTTCTTGAGGATAGGAAGGTCAAGTTGGTGGCTCTAAAACTTAAGAAGTATGCTTCTTTATGGTGGGAGAACTTGAATAAATAGAGAGATTGAGAGGAGAGAAGAAAAATTAGAACATGGGAGAAAATGAAGGAGTTGAAAAAAAAAGATTTCTACCTAAGGATTATCAAATGAAGATATACATGAAAATTTACTCTCTTTAGCAACAACTAAAATAAGCATAAAGGAATTTACTATGGAGCTTGAACAACTCATGATGAAGAGTGATGTGGTTGAACCAGAAGAGTAAATTATTGCTTGATACTTAAGAGGCCTGAAAAGGGAGATTGGTGATGTCATTTGATTGCAACCATATTGGTCTTGCAATGATGTAAGAATGCTTGCTTTGACCATTGAAAAGTAAAGGAAGAAGGTTCAATAGGTTGCTCTAAAATCAGCCAATAGAACTTTTCCTTTAAACTGAGGAAGTCATTCAAGTTTGAGGCCACACCCTCTTCCATCAAGTCTTTTGGTGACAAAAGTGCTTCTAAAGGTAACAAACAAGCTAGTTCTTCTAATAACAGCTCAAAAAAATACTTTAAATGCCAAGGCCATGGGCATATTTGTTCTAAATGCCCAAATCATAGACCTTGGTGAAGGAAGATGAAGAAGAGCTAAAAGACCTTGCTTATGATGAAGAAGTTATCTATGCTAATGAGGGTGAAATGCTTGTGATTCAAAGAAGTTTGAACTCCACTTTTAAGTAAGACAAAAATGAGTGGCCGTAGGAAAGCATCTTTCATACTAAGTGCACTTCTCATGGAAAATTGTGTGACCTCATTATTGATAGTGGAAGCACTTTTAATGTGGTAGTAACAAAGATAGTGGAGAAGCTAAACTTGAAAACTAAAGAGCATCCTTGCCCTTACAAAATGCAATGGATTCACAAAGGAAATGAGGTAAGGGTAAATAAAACATGCTTAGTAGAATTTTCTATTGGGAAAAACTATAGAAATGAAGTTTGATGTGATGTTGCTCCCATGAATGTTGCTCACTAGTTGTTAGGTAGACCATGGTTATATGATAGGAAAGTAGTTAATGATGGCTACAAAAACACTTATTCTTTTGTGAAGGATGGTGTTAGAATTGTTTTAGTTCTAATGAAAGCAAAACATGTTCCTAAGTATACAAATGGGGAGGGGAATACATTATTTTTTGGCAATTTGATAGAAAAAATGTTTTTAGAAGATAAAGAGATGTATGCTATTGTGCTTGTGGAAGAATCCATTGTTGAATTAAGGGAACATAATCCATTAGTTCAACCTCTATTAGAAAAATTTGTAGATGATGTGCCAGAAGAAACAACCCCTAGCCTACCTCTCATGAGAGATATTCAACACCAAATTGACCTAATTGTAGGATTTATCCTCCCAAACAAAGTAGCTTGTCACATGAATCTTAAAGAACATTAAGAGTTACAGTGGCAAGTTAAAGATTTGAAGAAGTGATTTGTGAGAGAAAGCATGAGTCCATGTGCTATTCTAGCCCTCTTAGTACCCAAGAAGGATGGATCTTGGTGCATGTGGAAAAATAGCAAAGCCATCAATAGAATTACTATCAAATACTGGTTTCTTATTCCTAGACTTGATGATTTACTTGATCAATTACATGATTTTGTTATTTTCTCTAAAATTGATTTTAAAAGTGGTTATCAACAAAATTTGAATGAGACCTAAAGATGAGTGGAAGACAACCTTTAATACTATAAATAGTCTCTATGAGTGGCTAGTCATGCCATTTGGGCTTTCTAATGCACCCACCATTTTCATGCAACTTATGACTCATGTCTTTAGACCATTCATGGGTAAATTTGTTCTTGTGCACCTTGATGACATTCTTATTTATATCAAATCTAATTCTCAACACTTAGAGCATTTGAAACAAGTGTTTCAAGTGTTAAAAGAATAGAAGTTGTACGCTAATGCAAAAAAATGCCTATTCTACATGAATAACATTATGTTTTTTGGTTAAGTTGTATCTTTAGTAGGAATTGAAGTTAACCCAAACAACATTAAGGTGATTGCTAGTTGGCCCACTCCTAAATCCATTAATGATGTAAGAAGCTTTCATGGCCTTATATCCTTTTATCAGAGATTTATCAAAGAATTTAACACTCTTGTTGCTCCTAACATTGAGTGCTTGAAGAGGACTTCATTTCAATGGAAAAAAACTACCCAAAAGAGCTTTGAGCTAATGACGAAAATGACGGTTAATGCTCCAATACTTGTACTTCTAGATTTTGAAAAGGTGTTCGAAGTTGGGATGTTAGCAATGTTTGATAAAATAGTGATAAGTGTGCTTAACTTTGTAATACTCAATTGAAATAATTCTTGTTGAGAAGTTATGTGTGTTTCATAATAAAGGATGATTGAGCAGTGTGTGATTTGTCTTAAAATTGTTCTTCTTTAGTTAGTCCTAAACTTGGGTTTAAGTAAATAAGGTGTTTTTTTCCTTTCAAAATAATTAAAAAAAATACAACAAAAATCCAAAATTTTAACTCTACTCCACTCTTGAACCTACCTAATAACTATAGGTATGTCATTAAAAGTGTTAACACTCACATCAAACAATGAATTAAACATGAGTATGCAAAGCAACTTGATGGACATTTCCTTGTTTTTGGGAATGTATTAAGGAAAAATGTTAGTTTTTTTTTATTATGCTTTTATAAGGGATATCCTACTTTGCTACTTGGTTTGTGGTAGTAAAGAGAAATAGTTGACAAGTGAACTACACATGAATTCTTCATTTTACTTGCAAGACTTACATTAACTAATTGAGTACAATTATGAATAGGGAGGAAAGAAATGAGTATGTTGTTATTTTATTTGACATTGCTATATTTTTATGTTAGGTATGTATGTTGGTTGAAAATTGAATGTAATTAGCATGTGCACTATAATGGTTTAGCTTCAAAAATCCAAATTTGGTGATTCAAGAGCCTACAATTGTTATGAATACACCCAAGCCCAAAATATTTGTCTAATGGTCCAAAAATAGTTAAGAAGTCACTATAAAATTTGTCATGAACTAAAGTAAGTTACTCTTTGTTTTTAACTCATAACTTGTGCTATGGACCTTTGTTTTGGGCCAAATTGGATGTGTCAGAAAGCTTAAGAAGAGGAAGAATACTTTGATGAAGAATGTAGACCCTAATTTTGACTATATTTACTCAAGAAACAAGTTGATTGTTACCTCGAGAATTTAGGAGATTTTATTAAAGAGTCTTAGGGTTTTCTTATGTCAACTATGTGCATTTTCTATGTTAGAAATAAGACCCTTTAGCTACTAAAAATTAAAGAAGATGAGATAGACACACAAAGAGGTCATCAAGCATAGCTCTAGTAAGAATTTAGTTTTCTTTAAATATTTGTAGCTAGAAGGTTTCAACAATTATAAAAGATTTCAAAACATTTGACATTTTGATGGAATAAATTATTTTGTTCTATTTTTTTTTTTTTTTCTAGTGGAATTTTTTGAGTTATTCTGATTATATTATTGAATGATTATTATTTTAATTCATTCAATTAGGCCTCCTAAGTAGATTAAATAATGGTTGATTGTTAGAATTAGGGATTGTGAGCTATATTTATCCTATTCCTAATCACTGAGTAGTAATTAATAGGAAAGGATTATGGACAAGTTTTCTTTTATTGTTATGAATAACTCAACACAAGTAGAAAAATTTGAGTTTGTGTGATTATTGCTCTAATTTACCTATTTTCCTAATTCTTAAGGCTACTAATATATAACTCTAGAGAGTTTGTTCCAAGGGTACAGTGGTTAGGATCTAAGTGCACAAAGAGAGTTTGTTCTAAGGGTATAGTGCTACTAACAAAATTGAAGCAACATTATGGATTATCGCAAACATCAAATATCATAGTTGCAAATGAACCTTGAATTGGAATTTTGCTAATTGATATTTTTATAAGTTATTTCGATTAATCAAATAGTTTACTTTAATTATTATAAAGTTAGAATTTTAACCTTCAATATTTATATTAGTGTATTTAAGTTTAATTAATATCATAGTTGCACATGAACCTAGAATTGGAATTTTATTAATTGATAATTCTTTGAGCTAGAATATAAAGTTAGAGTTTTTACCCCACCAAAATCATATTACTAGAAAATTACAATTTATGATCTAATGCTAGTTCAGAATTCAAGTTTGTAATTCTAATGCTAACAAGCAAATAGAAATTCAACTTTTTTATTTTAATTTTTATTAGCTTAATTAAAACCAACTTCCTCCCTCTTTACTCTTTTATTTGCATGAATTCAATAAAATTAGCATCATTAGTTAATGATAGCATTATAATTATGACATCATTTATGTTTTATCATTTACAATTTATGCTTATAAATTGGTCATTTGATTTGTTTAGTGAGTGCTTTGTAGGTAAGTGATTATAAAAGTAACTTTTGATGATTATAACAAGAATTAGAGGACAAAAGGCCAAAGGAGTCAAAGGAGATTAATTTGCAAGACATCTTAAACAAGTTCCTATAACCAATCATTTGAATACCTTAAAAAATTATGGGAGTTGATGTTGGATTGATGTGACACTTGAACTTACAAAAGTTTAGATGTTGGTCTACAACATCTAAGTTAATAGCTTGGTTCAATTTAATCATTTTCAATATAGAAACTTCATTATAAGTTGATTTTGCTAGAATTATGAGATTTAAAATGTGATTTTAATGAGATCATTGGGCATGATTTGTGGTGAAAGATTAGCAACCAAGATTGCACAACTATTTCAAGGATTAAAGGAGACTTATCAAGGAAATAAAGTGCTAAAATTAAGGGGATATATTAGGAATGAATAATATGAAATAGAAGCACACAACTAGTTTTTAACATACGTGAAAGTTGTTAATATAAATTAGGTAAATTATAATATACAATATATCATAATTTAATAAATTGAGTAATCAAATGTATGTTAATATTCTAAATTTATTAAAATATTAAAAATATTATAGAATAGCAATTAAGTTAATGCCAAATATCTCAAATCATTGGAATTTACTATGAAAATTAGAATTTAAATGAGATGCCTAGATATTTGTAAAATTAAGTAAATACCACCACTTAAAAATTTCAACAATATATATATAATCAAAGTGGAAAGAAAACTTTTGATGTTTTCTCTTTATCACATGACAATTTCTCCTTAATTATAAATTAAGGGAAATTAAAGAAAAAAAATTTCTTCTAAATTTTTTTTTTTTTTTGTTTTCTTAAAAAAGAAAGAAAAGAAAAAAAAATACTAAAAAATTTAATTCCATTTATGTTTTTCCTTTTTATTTTTGAAAATAAAAGAATAATATTTTATTTCACTTTTATTTTTCTTTTTTTGCTTATAAAGAAAAAAAAAATTATAACATTTAAGTTTTCTTAAATAAAGAAAAACTACTTCCAATTTATTAAAAGTAATTTAATTCTCATTTAATAATCTAATGTAATAAAAAGAGTTATTCATAAATTTTTTTAAGAAAATTAAATAAAAGCCTTTTTAAATTTCACTTAATCTATCTTTTAGTCGCTATCTATCTATCGATGTATGAACACTAGAATTTAATAAAAGAAAAAGGGTTACAACATAATTTGTTTTTTGTGCTACCTTTAAATTTTTAACTTTTTTCATAGATTCTTTGTTACTCTTTATCTTTGCTTCTTTCATTAAGGTTTAGGAGTTTTTTTTTGTAAATGTCAGAGTTAGTGAATTAATCAAACCAAACAATTAAACTAGTTTTCTTCTATTATTAGTGAATAGACAATAAAAGGAGAAAATAAACAAGGTTTTGATTTTGATTATTTTGTTGGTTTAATTTCACTTTAGTCAATATCCTTATCATGTGATGGTTAGTCACTTTTACAATCAACACTTTTTATAATGCCATAATGTTTGGTACTTTTTGTTTTGTAAAATCACTCTTTAAATCATTTCTCCATAATATACACCCTTCTAATAATTTTTTTTCTTTTCAATGAAGAGCTTTGTCACATACAAATATGAACAAAAATCTTATAACCACTTGATAATTATCTTATATTTTTATTGTTTGATTATTATGACATTTACATTGTGGGACATCTTTATTTATGGAGAAGTTTTACAACTTGCAATATTTGAAAAAAATAATGACAATGTATAAAATGATACACAAATTAGCTTTTAATCAAATAAATAGTTTAAAACATGTGACCAATAAATCAAATGGAATAAGGTCAAGGATACTAATAAATCTAATTTAAATTATAAAAATATGAAAAATTTCAATTTCCTCACAAGTTTCTCACATGAAAGATGGGTCATCAATTTAAATATATAATTATATTATTGTTACAATAATTGTAATAGCAAAATAATTAAATTTGATTTCAAATCCGACTAAAATTTCATATTAATACTTTCTAACAAAATATCACCAACTCACCAATTGCACAAATCCAACCATTGTGTGTGTGTATGTGTGTATTTAGTTTTTCAAAGGTGACATAAGTGTGCAATTTCAGTTGTATATGCACCTTATGTGCTTATGTAACACAGATGTTAAGCATAGGTCGTATGGTCTTATAACTAATACAAGTTCCATCAAATGTTGTGTCGTCTGGTGATAATGAGGTCATTCTTTGTCAAGCCAAAAATCCTAAGCTCAAATCTTTGCTAAGGTGTTTAGTGAAACTAAATGTATGCTGATAAAGTTTGCTCCTCTGATAATGTATAGTCCTTCCTAGCAAGATTGTGGGATATTATTTTACTTTTCTACTTTTTTAATGAAAAAAGAAACTAATACAAGTTATTGGACAAAAGATATGAAAGTTTATATTAATTAATAAACATAAATTTGGTTTGTAAAATTAAACTAAAAAATTAGTAAATGTAATGAAACCAAATTAAATTAAAGCAATGGAAGGTGTTGAAAACTTGTAGGACATGTATGATTAGAATTATATGTAACATTGGTTAGTGTAATGAAACCACATCAAATTTGGGTTTCCCTTGCTGGGCTTTTGGTTCTCAATTATTACTTGATTTGAATCATTATTTTATAACAAATCAAGCTTTGTTTAGTTGTCGGAGTTGTTATGACTTGTTATTTCTAGTCATTTTCTTCAAAGTTAAAATTACTAAAAAATGAACTGCTAGATATAGTTTAGTAGTCACTAAGTATAAAATTTAAGATGAGATGTGAAATTTGAACCCTAAATCTTAAGTGGCAAATGGGTGGGTCGAGTTAGTTTTAAGTCTAGTTATTTGGGCTTTAAAGTTTTTTGGATCTTGGGTCTTTTGGATATTTCTAGATCATTTCAGTTTTGAGTGTCTCAAGTCTTAGATCATTTTGATTTGAATTCATCAAGTTTTGGGTGTTTTGAGTTCTAGCTTGTTAAGGATTTGGTCATTTCAAACATAGGTTATTTTGGTTTCACATTATTTTGTTTTTAGGTCTAATTTAAGTTATAAGTCATTGATTATTTAGTCAATGTAGGTTAGACTAGGTTGAGTTTTGAGTGAGTTAAGTTGGATTATTCAAGTTGAGTTAATTTTTGTCACTTTTATCTATGACTATTTCTTTTTCATTAATAAGCTAATATACAAATTTCTCTCTTCTTACTAGTAGAGACTAGGGAATAATTTTAGGTAAGAATGAATTATAATTATTATTCAAAGGCAAAATTTTTTAGGGCAAATAATTTGTAATAATCTATAAAAGAGAGGGAAAAAAAAAAAGGTGAAGTCAAAAGATATACTATGCTTTTAAAATGCCAAAATTAAATGGACTTGTATTATGAAAGTAATTTTATAAATCTATTTTGGTTATAGTAATTAAATTAGTAATATTATTGTTTATTTTTTATATTTAAACTCTTATTTGTCATTAAAAAATTAAAGTTAATGATTAATATCTAGTATATTTAAACTAGTGCATATGCTAATTTAAATATAAAAAAATAATTTTTAAAAAATCATTATTCTTAAATAAAAAATAAATCAATTAAAAAAATTTTTTAAATTAAAAATATCTAAAAAATTTAGGTTTTGATAAAATAAATTAAAATTTTGAATAAAGTTTTATTTAAATTATTTTAGGTTATTGTTGGTTTTAGGTTACTTGAGTTTAAGGTTCAAGTTAATATTAGTTTTGAGTTATTTAGCTTTTCTGGTGATTTTGGATTTGAGTTTTTGGTTGTTTTGGATACAAGTCATTAGACTTTTTCAATCAAAGCAAGTTAGATTTAATCAAATTTTTAGTAGGTTAAGTTGGGTTACTTGGGTTTGCTTTTAATCAAATTTTTAGTTGAATCTTCTACTCCACTCTAGCTAAACCAAAATGAAAACCTATGGGTAGATTTAAAAACATAATATAAGAGGAAAAATAAGAGAAGTACCAAATATTTTAACAATGACATTAAACCAATTTTTAGCAGTTAAATTGGAGAAAAAAAAACGTATCCTTTGATATTTTCTTATTTTCTCCTTGACATTGCAGATGGTTAGGATTAATCCTCAAAATGTTGCATAATTATAATAGTACTTGTCTTTCAAAAGTAATGATCATTCAAGAAAATAGCAACTTATTTAATATTTAGTTACTTTTCAAGATAGATATCTACAAGCAACATTGCAAAGTGAGAACAACCATACTCTTCAAAGACACAAAATAAAAGGTTTTGCATTCTTTGTTTTCTATTTCTAAGATAATTGATAGATGGAAGAACTTGTTGCAAATTAGTGTATTTTCAAAGGTTAATTATCACAATTTAACACTTAGTCAAACAAACTATTTTATGATTAGTGGACTATGTGTGTTATAATCATTGGACTATCCATTTATTTGACCATTAAACTTGTTATTCCATGTATTAAAGTAGCTAGTCATTTACTACTGTAATTCTTAGTTATAAGCTATCATTCTTTACTTATGAGTAATAAAGCCAAACAAATTACATAAAAGTCTTCTTTAATCATGCGTAATGCACTAAGAGAGATCTTTGTCACTTATTTTCAATATTTTATTTTAAAAAGGTCTATTGTCCTAGGTTAATCAAAAAACTTATTTCTATGACCTCACTATTTAAAATGCACATTAGTGGAAAAATTTGTCATATCTTGAGAGGATAATTGTTAGGACTTGATATGTTGGGACAATTTGTCTACAGAGTTTGAAACATTCTTAGGATTGTTGGAAAATAATTAACAAAATAATATATAATGTTACAACAAAAGTAAAATAGCAAAAAGGATTGATTATTTCTAAGTTATGTGTTCTAATAATCCCTTTTTAATTATCATTACAACAAATTGTCCAAACATTTTAGGAAATTATTATGATTCTAAATTGATAAAAATAAGGGCATTGCCAAGGCTATTAATTGAGAAATTGTTGCCATCCTTGGCTGCAATTTTTTATTGTATTACTAAAATTTCATATTTATTATTTAGTTGTGGTACATTAAGTTGTTGTTTTTGTTTATTGCTATTGCTTTGGGCTTGCAAAATATTGCATTAAAAACTTATAAAAAAAATTAGAAAAAGTAGAATTTTGAATTTAGTCATGAGATGGCAATGGTTTCTTTTGTGTTTTCAAATAATGAACTGATGGACTCCTAGTTAATTTTTGCTATTATGATCATTACTTATGTTTTGGAGCTATGCCTATGGTAGTATGATCATTTCTTTTGTTTCACTTGATGTCATCATTACTTACTATAGTTATTATTTAGCAAATCTATAAAGAACCAATGGATTGACTAAAGAATCTAGTTAAGAGTTCTTCAAGAATTTATTTTTAGTGGGAAACAACTTGGTGTAGCATTAAACAACCATTATTCACTCCTATCAAACTAGTACAAGGTGTCAAAGTTAGTAAGACTAATTTAAAGGTGAAAATCATGATTCCATGAGATTATGATGTGTTAACCTTAATGCTCTTTGACATTTCATGTTCAATGCATGAAAAATACCTTGAAAGAAAGTATAATGCCTTGTGAAGTCATACTAGTTTTGATAGAATTTATTTAACTAGTACTAGCTAATTAGTGCCTTCTATTATGTTGGAACATGTGACAATTTGGTACACATTCTCTCATAAGCTTTAAGATGTAGTACAAATATTATAACACTATGCTCAAATGAAATGACAAGTAGTTAGTTCTTGTTGATCATATAATTTTGAGTGCTTTATCATAATTATATTTTGTATGTTTTCCTAGTCGCAGTTATGCATATCAAAATTGATGCTCTAATCTTCAAATTTGGCATTTGTTATCAATCTTACAATTACATCTAATAGTGATAATGACTTATTATGCTAGAGAAATTTATTTACCCTAACTTGTGTTCTCTAGTTTGTTTCTCTTGGATTAAGAGGCCAATTATATATTTGGGTGGTCTCTAAGGCATATAACTTTTTGGGTCAATTTCATTGTTGCTAACCAACCTTTTTGATTGGTTCTCAAGAGAACTTGATAAAACATTGACTTGTCCAAACTAGTTGCAATGTAAGTATGGAAGTATTGATTTGTTTGTTGTATAGAGTGCTACCAATGAATAACAACCCTATGTGTTAATGGACGTGTGTTATGCCAATAATTGAAAGTATCACTTTGCTATCACATGGAATATATATATATATATATATATAAACCATAAGTGAATATGACCCCATGTAAGCTACAAACTATTAAGGTAAATGCTTTACAACACTATGTTGGAACATTTTTTTTAGGGTGTTTATCACCATATTGAGTGACATTGAATGGGTTTATCACATAATAACTTGATATTGTGAGCCATGATCTTAATGCAATGACATATTATCAATAATTCCATGTATGTCTTTAGGCTCTTTGTCAACACTAAAAGTGGTTGCAATCTTTACATTTTTAAAATTTTAGTATAGTGTACAAGTTTTGGGCTTTGTATCAACAAACATCATTTTCAAAGCCTTTATAAAGATCAAATGCTATAGCTAGTATGGAGAAAAATTAGCTAAGAAATTTTTAATATTGGTGAAATTCACTCCTATAATTTATTTATTATTTTTTTTTTTATTAGATTATTTTTTTATTATAGGAATTAGTATACCAACTTGCTTTCTTTCTTCTTTTTATTCAATCAAAGCTTCTTTTCTTAAGTTTTTTTAAGTGTTGCAATAAAAAAAAAGGATATATTTCATAAATTACATAAGACTTGGTACTAAATTTCAATAAAAATATATTTCTTTTATTATAAATTTCTAATAAAAAAAAATATATTTATACTATCTATAAATTTAATACATTTTTTTTTTTATTCTATTTATTTTAATTTATCAAAAATAATAAGTATTATAAATAATAGACAAATAGGTAAATGACTAAAAAAAGATAGAAATTGAAAAGAAACAAGAGCACAAGAATAAAATAAAGTATATATATATAAAATTAATAAAAAAATAATGATAATAATAGTAGTAACCAATAAAAAAATAATAATTAGTCTGTTTATAAGAGAAGAGGAAATCCTATGAAAAATGTAACCAATTTCTTTATCCCTATGGGTCATTGATCGCCTATTGGGAGTTTTGGGAGAGGAAACCCTATGTAAGTGTAGTACTAGGTGTATTGATTTCTTTTTTTTTATTATTTTGGAAAGGGAGAGTGTGTGAATTGTTTATTTCAAGAATAGGTTGGATTGAACTAGTGATACTTTATTGTCATTTTAACTAGAAACTAGCAAAGAAAAAAAAGGCATGATCCTAAAAATTGCTTCTAAATAAGTTAAAAAAAATCATCTTTTAAGATTCATAGCATTTCATGATTTATTAGTAAATTTGATTCTCTATCAAACAATAAGGTAGGACCATTAACATGGTTCAAAGCTAAAACTAAATTGTTTGAAATTTAGCCACAACAAGGTACCCTTTCTACTACTATGTTAATACATAAATATATGGGTTGAAAATGAATAGTTGGAAACTATTTTAGTATTGTTAGAATCGCTAAACTTAGAATTAGACATTTGTGATTAGTATTTATTCTATTTTTAATTAGTAGAGTAGTAATTAACAGTAAAAAAATTATAAATATATTAATTTTTTTTTATTATTATGAATAATTTGTGTACTTGAATTAATATATTTTCTTAATTGTTAAGATTATCAATATATAATTTTAGTGAATTTATTTTAATGGTATAGTAATCATGATTTATGTGAAGAATTTGGTGTATTTACTAAATGTTTAATGAAAAGTTTGAGTAACATATATTATTATTGTTTAGAATTAATAATTTTAACAAAATTAAAATGATATTATAGATAATTAAAAATATGAAATATTATAATTGTAAATAAACTTTGAATTGATATTTTATTAATTGATATTTTTATAAGTTGTTTAATTTAATCAAATAATATACTTTAATTCTTATAAAATTAAAAAATTTTATGTTATTTTTTTTATTTATTTTAATATATTCAAGTTTAATTATCTAATATTGAATTGATAATATTATTTATGAGATTGACTTGCATGATTAAGAATAAAATATCTAATATCTTTTGTAGTGTTGGCAACAACTACTAAGAAAATATGAGTTTCCTAAAATTAGAAGTCTCCAAATTTTCAAATTTAGACTCTACATAACCCTTTGTTGATCTTGTTGACAATTAACATCTCTAAGACTTTAAGGTTCTTAGAATCAAATTGTTTTTACCCTACAATCTCATTGCACTACCTCCCTTACAAGTATTACATTCCTCAACATATGTCATCTACTTATAAATTATTACTATGAATCTTAGTGACATAAACATATTTTGGCAACAACTAATAAATTTGAGCTACTACAAATTTTAAAGGTGATATTTTATTCCATTATATAACATATTAATGGTACACAAGTTGAGATAATAAGGCATTCATTTGAGAAAAAACTTGTTATAACAAAAATATAACCCAAAGCAATTAACATGTCAATCTATTGTGTATTTATTTGAAAATATAATTATTATTGATTGTTGAGATACTTGTAATTATTCTTTTAAATCTCTAGTCTATCAATACTTTTGAATGCATATGAAATTTAATTTGGTATCATTATCTATAGGATAACTTAAATATTTATCCATCATAATAACTAGATTCTTAGTTAAAATCTAGGATCCTTTTAAATAATTCTTTATATTCTTTGTTTGACTATGTCTTATCTTTTTTTTTATTCTATATATATATATATATATATATATATATATATATATATATATATATATATAATATATATATATATAATATACACATAGGAATTAATATCAATGAAAAAAAATAAGCTGAAGACTCTCCCTTTATAAGTATATATACACAAGTTAATCCTACATTAATGTTGAAAATTTTAAATTTAAAATTTAATAATATAAACAAATTTTTTAAATTATTAGACCACACAATTGGTGGTAAATCTAAGGAGTTTCTTTTGATTATTAAAAAATTTTTTTCATTTTTTGTATGGATGCAATTAATTATAGGTTTTATGGTGAAAACCCACGATCTCCTAATCTCTTGATTAATCATAAAAATACTTGGAATGATTGATGTTTTTCTCCCATCGAACACCCATTAGTCACACCTATACACATTTGAAATTTAAAAACCCAAAGATAAATATTTATGACCTTGAACCATAATATTTCTCATTGGGGACACAACACAATTGCTATTTCATTGTTCATAATTTTTTTTAGTTTCACCAATCATTTTGGTGATATATATATTGTAGTTGAAATTATTATGTTTACAATGCTACAATTGAAATTCCTGAGCATTTCAAGTCCTCTTTATTCACAAATTTTGTTTTTTTTTTTTTTTGAGACAACACAAAAGTGATATCTAATTACAAAACATAATTTGAAAAAATTTTTACAAATTTTTTTCTATGAAAAAATAATGAAAAATTTAAAATCATGGAATTCTAATGTCATACAAACTTTTAAAAATAGTTAACGAAAAAAAAATTGAGTATAGTAATTTTCAAATAATTTATTAATGAAATTTTAACCAATATAATTAAAGAAAATTGATCTGTAAATTAGTTAGTAAGACTATGAATGTATGCTAATGTTTTTGATAGAATGTATAATTGAGAGAGCTTCAAGAAACTAAGCTGATCTAAAGGTAACTTATCCTACATTAACTTATTTATAGGCTTAAGAACCAAATTGTTCCTCGTTGGTATATATATGCATAGCATAAAAATGGACACTGGCCATGCTATTAGGAGACAATTTATAATTCTCATGAAATAAGTATGTTTGAGTACTTCTGCCATAGGTTTTAAGAAAGAATCATATCTTTGTCCTCTAATAAATTCCCATACCATAACTTATTTAGAATAGACATTTTTCTCAAAAAGACTTAATATAAAATTTATTATCAGTCCAATGCCCATATTTTTGAACTATAAATGTTTCTACAGATAGAGATTAATCATCATGTCACAAACCTAACAAATTGACTTTTGTAAGCATCTTGTAATTTGCAAATAGGTTAGGGATGGTTATTGAATCCAAAGGAAATGAGTTGTTTCCTATCCCAAATTGGAAACTCTTCTTTCGGTCTGGTACATGTTATGAAATGTGGATCATTTGTGAGAAGTCAATTTTGAGTTATGAATGCTGCCAACAAGAAGTTGAACTATCAGTGCTTAGTGCTTATGATCCCAATATTTGTGAATTTGCTTTTCACATGTTGTCATCAATAGCTCTCTTTGTGTTTATTCCTAAACATCAGCTTTTTCCATTCGATATCATGGAGAAGAAGATGTGATTACAACTCAATCTAACTACCTCTTTTTAGTTAGGTCTTGTAGATGTAGCCTTGCATTACTTTAAGTTACAAATACAATCCATAATTGCAGGAGTAGGAAATTACAATTACTATTTTTAATTAGTTAAACTAATTTATTGGCCCAATTAATTAACTTTAAGATAGGTTAATTGGTAATCATCAAGCATTTGAGTTTGTTCAAGTGGATCAATAACCTTTAATTTGTTTAAATAAAGAAAGTAAATGAATGTGAGCAATTGTTTGTGAGCCTTTCATGCATGGTTGATCACGTATAGATGGTGAAAAGAATCTAGTTGAGTAATTCCTAATGAAAGAACACAAACAGCATAATGTTTTCCTATCATTTTTTTTTCATTTAGTTTTGGATTTTTCTTTTTTTTTTGGTTTATTATCATGTTGGAAGTTGGCATTAAACACTTTGTAGTTTTGGAAAGATTTGTGAAACCTCAATTCAATGATAAAGCCAATCAAAGGTGGCTAAGACCAACAAATCATCTCTAACCACTTATTCCTTTTAAGGTGGCATTATATTATGGTTCAAAGTGAAGTTGGTTTAATCAGAAAGTTTTCAAGTTGGCTATGTCTGCACTCACCCCCTTTTTTTATCTTTTTGTTCCCCTTAGCCACTTTCACATAACAAGTATAGAAAAAGTTAACAATTTACATGATAAATACACGTTTGTGATCACATTAGTAATTATAATTATGTATTAAATAATTAAAATTTTTTAACTAACATTTATAATAATTTCATGCATAAACTTGTGTAAAATTAATTATGTCCATGTAATAGTCATGGGTTTTAACAAACTTGAATAATGAACTAACAATTAATTTTGGTTGGGTCTAAGCTTTTTGATAAGTGAAAATGTAAAAAGACTTAAAATAATGAATGGGTTGTAACCAATAGTATATGGTCATGTGAAAATAAAAAAAAAAAAGAAGTTTTGAAATTTTTTAATTTAATTCTCTTTGAAATAGAGTTTTAAATTAACTTCTTTATTTTAAGTACTTATTTAAATTGAGTTTTTTTTTTTATTTAAATATGACCTTTATTTATTTTTTCTTGAATTTTAAATAACTTGTTGGATGAATTATAAATTACATAAAAAGACTAAATTTTGAATAATAATATGATTTATTGAAGAAGTTATTCAAATCAAATGTTTAATGTGTGAAATTATTTCACATATTTTATATCACAATTTGAGTATTTTTCTTAGTTCTTATGTAATTAACCTTAAACATTTTGGGTTTAATTGCATTTATCTTGTCCTCATTATTTTGTTAATTTATATGTTTATGTGACAAAATTGGGCTTTGAAAAGGTTTAAGGAAATAAAGGATTAAAAATCAGCAAAAATGAGAGACATGAGTGCAAGACTCATATATGGTTGGTATTCTTACTTTCTTTTCTTCTTCATCATTAGTTACTAATTTATTTTAAGACATTTTTTGAATGTTTAGTTATTTATTCATGTGTTTTAATAAATATAAGTGGCTAGATCTTTCATTCTTGGGTGAGAATGTAGTCACGATATTTTATTAACAAACTAATATTTCAATTGTTTTGATTGTTTTTGATTAAATAAATTTGATACTTTTAATTTTTATTCTTGCTAATGACTAGCCATTATTTGCATGTTTAAGGTATTAAATGATGGAGGAAATGTGAAATTTTAATATTAGTTCATAAAAACATTAAACCTAGGTTGTGTAGTTTAGAAATAAATACACACCTTTGTAATCATTGTTAAAAATTCCACAAATATAAATGAACTTGTGCTAGTTTTTAAGTCACACAAGTAGATGTAGAATTAATATCAGGATAGTTGTTAAGTCTTAAAAAGGATCATTGTTGTTAACACATTTTAATTCTAACAATCATATGTTAAGTTTGTTAATGGTTTTTATTTAATAAAATTTGAGTGATAAAACAATTGTTTATTGATTTTTAGTTTACATTTAAAAATTGTTTTTTAATTTCATATTTAGATAAATTTTTTTCATTTGGTTTATTTTAGATAATGTAGGAAATTTGCATAATTTGGTACTTGAGTTTCCTCCTGAGGGGATCAATAATTGGAATCACATCCACTTTACTACTTACACATCCTATACACTTATGGTAGATTTTTGGGCAATCAAGTTTTTGGGCCATTGCTGGAGAGGAAAGCTTTTAATATCAAAATAATGAATTTTTCTTTATTAATTTAGATTGTATTTTTGTTTCCATTTTGATTTTTATTTACACTCTTATTTTATATTAATTTCATTTATTAAGTCTTTTGTTTATGTAATTTTAGTGTGTGATTCTATTATGGATTTTTTCTTAATTAGTTTTTTTTATTCAAATTTTGTAACTCTTCTTTTTTATATTCATTTGTTTTTGTTTAGGGTGTTATTGATTTTTTGTTTTCATGTGTTTTTTTTCTTAATATGGGTTGGATTAGGTTTAGTTGATATTTTGATCTTTTAGTTTTATGTTTGCCAAGTTTTCTTGTGATAGGTGTTTTTAGCTAAAACTGAGATAGGTACTAATGGAAATAAAAATTAATTGTTGAACTAGGGGTCATGCATATATCTATTCTAAAGGAAACAACATTCTAATTAGGGCTAGTAGTTCTGGTGAAAAAAAACATTATTTACTAGTGTTTCCATTCATTTTTTGTGTTTCTTTTTAGAACTATTTTTGCTTTATTTTGATTCATATTGACTTTTTTTTAGTGATTCTTTGTTTAATATTATTGAAATATTTGTTCTTGACATTACAAGGTTGTTAAGTGTATGTCACATACATGTGGGCAAATTATGTTATTTGATCCTAAAATAGAACAAACTTTACATACACTAAGGAAAGAACATTGATTAGAGCAAGAATTAGCAACAATAAAAGACAGATTGATCAATCAAAATTAGAATCCAAGGGCATTGCATGATTTTTCCACGTCAAGTGTTAATGGTGCCCAATCTAATATTGTAAGGCCAACAATGAATGCCAATACTTTTGAGATCAAACCAAGTATTTAGATGGTTTAACAATTAGTGTGGTGGAGAGCCATAGGACCCAAATGCACATCTTGCTAACTTCTTGGAAATTTGTGACATTATCAAGATTAATGGAGTTCATAATAATGTCATTTGTTTAAGACTTTCCATTTTATTTTAAGGATGAGGAAAAGATTTGGCTAAAGTCCAAGGCTCTTAATTCTTTTACAACTTGGAATGCCTTATCACAACTATTTTTGAGCAAGTATTTTCCTCTAGATAGGATTGCAAAACTTAGGAATGATATTACTAGTTTTGTTTAGTTTGATAATGGGTCTTTGTACAAAGCTTGGGAAAGGCTTAAGGAATTGCAAAGATAATATCCTTATCATGGTTTACCTAACTAGTTGCTAGTGCAAAAATTTTATAATAGTTTGACACATTGAGTCAAAATTACTATAGATGCAATTGTAAAAAGTGCCTTGATGGACAAGTTAGTAAAAGAGGCATATGAGCTATTGGAATATATGACTTCCAATAATTGTCAATGGTCAAATGAGAGATGTATGCTCCAAAGGGCTCCAAGTATATATTAAGTTGATGGAATAAATATGTTTGATGCCAAGGTTGATAACTTGGTAAAAATGTTTGGTAAGTTGAGTAATGTTAATGTTATTTCTAACCTTAATGTTATGAATTATGATTGATGTGGAGGAGCAGACCTTAGTTCTAATTTTGTGCAACTTGAACAAGCATAATTTGTGTCAAATTTTAATAAGCAACAACAAAATAATCCTTATTCTTGGACTTGTAACCTAGGTTGGAGAAATCATCCTAATTTATCCTAGAGAGATCATGGAAATCAAGGCAACAACTTAAGACTTTCCAATCCTTTTGACTTTTAACTTTGACCCCAAGGAATGTTGCAACAATAAGAGAACCAACCAACATGGGAATTAGCTATTGAAAAGCTAATCAATGCCACTTTGAAGAGGTTTAAGTGGTTGGAATCTAAATTTAATCAGTTGGTTACTTTCAACTACAATTTAGAAGTTCAAATGGGTTAAATAGCAAGTGTGACCCAACCTCATGGTTAAGGGAGCCTACCTAGTAAAATCAAAGGTCAATCCAAAGGAGCAATGCAAGGCAGTCACCTTGAGAAGTGGTAAGCAACTTGGTTAGGTAAATGATAAGGCTATAATGGAAGATGGTGTTAATGCAAGCCATGAAGAGGTAAGTGAAAAAGAAGTCAAACATACTGAGACACCATCCATACCACCACCAGTAGTCAAACCTTATGTTCCTCCCATTCCTTTTCGTAGAGGCTTAAGCAAAATAAGATAGATAAATGGTTTGAGAAATTTCTTCAAGTGTTTAGGTAATTGTACATTAACATTCTTTTTGTAGATGCCTTAGCTTAAATTCTTTCTTATGCAAAGTTTCATAAGGAGATTATGCCAAACAAGAGGAAATTAGAGGATCATAAGATCATTGCTTTCACTAAAAATTGTAGTTTAATTATCTAGAATAAGCTTCCACCAAAGCTAACAGATTTAAGGAGTTTTTTGATTGCTTGCACAATTAGTGATGTTGATTTTTCTAGTGTTTATGTGATTTGGGTGCTAGTGTTTCACTAATGCCTTTATCTATATGTAGGATGCTTGGATTAAAGGGGCTGAAACCTACGACCATTTCCTTGCAACTAGCTAGCCAATTAATGAAGTATCTTATGGGTATTCTAGAAAATGTGTTAGTCAAGGTAAAGAAAATTTTCATTTTATTGGTTTCATTATGTTGGAAATGGAAGAAGATAAGGAGATTCAATTATATTGGGTTGTACTTTCTTGGCCATGAATGGAGTTGTCATAGATGTTAAAAATGGTAGGTTGACATTGAAGGCTGGTGATTAAGAGGTTGAATTCAATTTGTGTAAGTTTAATTATATCCTTCTTACATTAACCACGCTTTTCGAGTTGATTTTGTGGATAAGTTGACTCAAGAAGTTTTTTAGGATAAATATCCTAAAGAACCTCTTGAGAATTGTATAATGAATGTGGAGACAACTAAGGATGATAATTTGGAGGCTACAACAATTACATTTGCGTTAGAAGCAATTAGTTTGATGTCAACATAGAGAAGTTTTCAATTTAAGGATCTAAGAAAAGGTAAGTCACTTCCATTGCCTTCCAATGTGCAAGCCTTAGTTATGAAGTTGAATCCATTGCCCTTACATCTCAAGTATGCTTTTTTGGTTTATAATAATACTTTACCTATGATTATGAGTGCTTCTTTAATTGATGTTCAATTTAAAAAATTGTTGCATGTGTTGAGATTGAGAAGAAGGGCCATAGGATGGACTATTTTAGACCTTAAAGGACTTAACCCTTCATTGTGTATGAATAGAATATTAATGGAGGAAAACCATAAACTTGTTATTAAAAATCAAAGACAGTTAAATCCTAATATGAAAGAAGTGGTTAGGACTAAAACTCTTAAGTGGTTAGATGTAGGGATTATATATCAAAAATATGATAGTTCTTGGATTAGTCTAATGCATGTAGTACCAAAAAAAGGTGGGAGGATTGTTGTGCATAATGAACATAATGAATTAATTCCCATTAGGACAATGCTTGGGTGGAGAATATGCATAGATTCTAGAAAACTTAATGAGGCTACTCATAAGGATCATTTCCCTTTGCCTTTTCTTGATCAAATGTTAGAAAAACTTGCTAGTTATGAAAAAAATTATTGTTTTTTAGATTGGTATTTAGGATATAACCAAATTCTTATAGCCCTAAATGACTGAGGAAAAACCACTTTCACTTGTCCTTATGGTAATTTTGCATTTTATAAGATGTTTGGTTTTTGGTTTATGTAATGCACTAGCTACATTCTAGTGTGCATGATGGTCATTTTTCATTTTTGCTTTGTTAAGAAGTCATGGAAGTATTCATGGATGATTTTTCTATGTTTGGTTCTTCTTTTGATAGTTGTTTGGCTAACTTTTCTAGAATTTTGCAACATTGTAAGAAAAACTAACATGATCTTGAATTGGGAGAAATGTTATTTTATGGTGTAGGAAAGCATTGTGTTGGGTCATAAAATCTCAATTATGGGTATAGAGTTAGACTGAGCAAACATAAAAATAATTGAAAAGTTGCCACTACCCACCAATGTTAAAGGAGTTAGAAGTTTCTTTGGTCACATGGGGCTTTATCGGTGCCTAATTGAGGATTTTTCTAAAATTACCAAACCTCTTTGCAATTTATCAAGTAAGGATGTTGCATTTGATTTTGATGATGATTATTTGAATGCTTTTAACAAGTTGAAAAAGGAGTTGGTTTCACTAGCAATTTTAGCAACACTAGATTAGAGTTTGTCCTTTAAGCTAATGTGTGATGTTACTGACTTTACCTTAAACACTGCCATAGAAGAGAAGGGAAGTTGCATGTTATAATTATGCTAGTCATATTTTAAATGATGCACAATTAAATTATGCAACTATTGAGAAAGAACTGCTTCTTGTGGTATTTGCTTTTGACAAGTTTCTATCATATTTGGTAGGTTCCAATGTGATCATTTATATTGACCATGTAGTAATTAAGTACCTATTGGCAAAGAAAGATGCAAAGCCATAATGAAGGACCATGCAGTGGGTGTTGCTACTCTAAGAGTTTGACCTCAAAATTTGAGATAAGAAGGGCTTCGAGAATCTGGTTATAGTCACTTGTCTAGATTGGGAGATAGTCTTAAGCAATAAAGATACCTATTAATGAGAGCTTTCCAAATAAGTAGTTGTTAGTTGTATCACATGTTTTATGGTATGTAGATTTGGTGAAATAGTTGGTGGGTGACATTTTTCCACTTGATTTGAGCTATCATCAAAAGAAAAAGTTATTGGGCAATGTGAAGTACTACTTTAGGGAGGAGCCATTGTTGTATAAATTTTGTGCTAATGGGATGATCAAGGGATCTATGCCTTAGAAGGAAATTAGTGACATTCTTCACTATTTTCATTCCATGGAGTATGGTTGGCATTATAGTACTTCCAAGACAGTTGCAAAAGGTAGAGCAGTCTAATTTCCATTAGCCAACCATGTACGAGGATGCTAAACAAGTTGAGAGCATGTGTGATAGATGCCAAAAAGTTGGAAATGTATATGAGAAAATTGAGATGTCAATGACTAATATCTTGGAGGTTGAATTGTTTAATGTGTGGCAAATAGATTTCATGGGTCCATTCCCTTCATCTTTTAATAATCAGTATATTTTGATAATAGTGGACTACATTTCTAAATGGGTTGAGGCTATTGCAACTTTAACTAATGACTATCAAGTGGTGATAAAATTTGTGAAAAAGATCATCTTTTTGAGATTTAGTGCCCTAAGAGACATTATTGGTAATCAAGGGTCCTAATTCTACAATCATTGATTTGACACCTTGTTGAAAAAGTATAAGATTACTCACATGATAACACTCACCTATTATCTTCAAACAATGGACATTTAAGCTAACAAATCAGGAGTTGAAGTTAACCTTGGAGAAAATTGTTACCAAGTTAAGGAAGGATTGGTGAAATGAGTTGGATGATGCATTTTAAGCATATAGGATAGCTTTTAAGACACCCTTAGGCATGTCCCCATTTAGATTTGTCCTTAACAATTCTTATAACCCACTAGTAGAGGTGGAGAATAAGGCTTATTGGGTAATAAAAGAATTAAAGATGGATTTTGAAGGCTACAAGAGAAAAGAGATTGTTATAGTTGAGTGAGTTGGAAAAGTTCAAGTTGAATGCTTATGAGAGTACTTGGCTTTACAAGGGAAAGACCATGAAGGGGCATGATAAGCATATTCAAAATAGAACTTTTGAGGTTGGCTAGCTAGTGCTACTCTTCAATTCATGTCTTAAGCTACTCCCAAGCAAGCTTCAATCTAGGAGGTCTAGTCCATTCATGGTGACAAAGGTGTATCCATATAAATCTATTGAGGTGCATAATGTGGCCACTAATACACTTAAGGTGAATGGGCAACATTTGAAGACTTATCATGTTAGTGAGGTAGTGTCCAAAGGAGTCACATACTCCTTGCAAGATGCTAACTATTAGTGATTTTGTAGTAGTCAAGCTTGTGACTATAAACAAGCACTTATTGGGAGGCAACCCAAGCCTTTTTTTTTTTTTTCTTTCTCTTTGTTAGCTTTTGTTTTTTTCTTTGAAGTTTTTCAATAATTGTGATTGTATCTCAATTCTTTCATTTAAGTTTCTTGGATTGAAGTATCTCAAGCTTCTTCCTCCAATTATTATTCTTTGAACATAAACCAAGGAAGTTTCTTTTAACTTTGTTCATTTTCTCTTTCACTTTGCAGACAACATGTGATTCAAGTTTAAGGAGGGTAATTTCTGATTTTTATGTGATTCTATGTTTGTTTATATGCTTGGTATGATATTTGCAAATTTTTATGATATTTTACATACTTGACTAACCCTTGAACATCTTTTTGTGAAAGAAATATAAATGTATTATATTTAGTGTCATGATTTACTTTCAAGTTACTTGTCATGTTCAAACATGGCATTTTTGGTTTAGGATGAGCTATATCTTATAAAATGAGATTAAGCATGTTTGGATTTTCGAGATCATTGAAATGTATGTTCCTTTTGAAAGTTGGGTGAGTTGTGTGACTATGCGTAAGATTTAAGTGTATTACTTCTTTTGGGAATTGCTCCTTTGTGCTAAGCTTGAATATGGTTCAAATAAATAAGGTGGTTATGAATAAAAGTGATTGAATAATTTGAAATTCCTATACACTCCATTATTTTGATTGGCTTAGGAAGTGGGAGGCTTTATCACAAAATGTTGTCTTTCATTTCAAATGATAACTTGAATTATAAGTATGCAAAAAGCACTTTGAGTGATTGTAGTGGTGAGAAAAAGTGATTACAAGAGTAGTTGTTGCATGATTTGATTATGTTAGTTGCATGATAAATGTGATTAAGCTCGGAATTGTGTATGGATATGTGGATGAAGAATGAGAGTATGCTTAGTTTTTCTTTGTTCACTATTGTGTTGTCTTAAGATGAAGATGTGATGATTAGTGTGGTAGGTACCTTGGGTGTGACAAGTGATTCTAAATTGCTTGTTATTCTTCACTTTGCATATCTTTTACTTGCTTAAGGACAAGCAATTATGCAAGCTTTAGGGTATTTGATGTGTGAAATTATTTCACACATTTTTTGTCACAATTTGAGTGCATTTCCTAATTTTTAGGTTAATTAGTCTTAATGTTTTGGGGTTTAATTAAATTTATCAAGTATTTGTTATTTTGTAGGTTTAAGTGACAATTTGGGTTTTAAAAGAAAAATGATTTGGGTTAGAAAACATCTTATGTTCTAGTAAAAATTCTTGTTATGTTAGCTTAGACACTATTTAGTTTTTGGGCTATAATCGGAGCTAAAGAACTTAGATTCAAGTGTTTTTTAGCTGTTTTGAAAGCTTAAGCATAGGGCTACAACTCTCATAAAGAGCCCAACTTGAAATTCTATCAATTTGGTAGCCAAAAATTGGTTGGAAGTTAGTGTTGAAGAATTAAAGCAACAAAGTTTGAAATATAGAAGAGAAGGCATGGGTCAGTCATAAAACCATTAGAGGATCAATTTGCTACCAGAAGGTTAGATCAACGCCAATGCATGGCCAATTAGTGAACCAATTTGATACTGGATTTGCAACTTTATGAAACTAACCATGCTGGTTCAATAATATTTTTTTTTTTGAACACTACATAATATATATTTGGGGGATGTTTTAAGGGTATTTTGGTCATTTTGAGGGAGATTTATAAATATTATGATGACAAATAACTTAGGGGGAGAGAATGAAATAGAAAGTAGAAAATTGGAAAGTAGCGAAAATGAGAATTGAAAGTGCAAGACTCAAAGATTGTTGGCCTTCTTACTTTCTTCTCTTCTTTCTCATTATTTATTGATTTATTTTAGGATCTTCTTTATTAACATTTAGTTATTTATTCATGTGTTTTGATAAACATGAGTGGCAAGATCTTTTGTTATAAGGAAAAGATGTAGTCACTAATAACATGCTAATATTCTAGTTGTTTTGATTATTTTTTGTTAATTCAATCAAATGCTATTGATTTTCATTCATGTTAATGTCTAACCATTGTTTGCATGTTTAAGGCATTAAATGATGAAGAAAAAGTGGAAGTTTAATACAAGTTCATAAAAGCATTAAACCTATGTTGTATAGTTTAGAAATAAATACACAACACCTTTATGATCATTGGTAAAAATTTCACAAATCATAATGATCATGTGTTAATTTTTTTATAATAACAAAAGTAGGTATAGGATTAATATGACTATAGTTGTTGAGTCTTGAAAAGAGTGCACCATATACCTTAGCAAATTTGGTCATTATTGTTAACAATTTTTAATTCTAACAATCATGTGCTAAGTTTGTTAATAATATTTAGTTGATGAAATCTAAGTCCTAAAACCCTTATTTATTGATTTTTAGTTTTTATTTTTATAATTGAATTTTAATTTTGTAATTAGATAATCCTTCCTTCATTTAGTTTATTAAGATAATATAGGAAATTTGCATAATTTGGTACTAAAATTTTCTCTTCATGAGATTGATACTTGGACTCATGTTCACTTTACTACTTAAATGTTCCATACATTTATAGTGGATTTTAAGGCAACCATTTTTTTTTTTTTTTTTTAAATTTAAGAATGACTTTTTATTTTATTTATTTTTAAATTTTAAGTAACTTTTTACTTAAATTATAAAAATTATATATAAAAAAATTTTAAATTTAACATTTAAGCAATTTCAAAAGTCTACCTTTTCAAATACCAGAGAAACCTATAAATAAAAAGGTTTTAGAACATTCCTCCAAACATAAGAAAATGCTTTAATTTCCTGACTTTTGACTATCTTGGTGGCTAGTAAGGAACTTGACTCTTGAAGTTCTAAATTCATCCAAATCTAGATGTCTAGAGCACTTATGACTGTCATTGGGCTTGGGCTAAAGGTCTAGTAGTTGGAGCAACTTTGACATGCAATCCATTCTTCTAATAGCATAATGAGCATTTTTTTGTACTTTTTTTTGGTTGTTCTGAGGAGATGCACTTACATCATTAGGTATAAAAAAAATATTAATTTGAATGAAATAGGAAATTTTTTATTTCTTTCTTTGGACCATAAAATGTATATGGACATCCCTTGTTATTCTAACTTTGTTGTTCATTTATGTCTATTTTTTCTCATATAATAAAGATTTAAGCTCTGTTCTCCTAAACTTGCAAGTAATCCTACTCTAGATAAAATTAGAAATGTATAGGGATTCATACTTTGCCTAAATAGACTAGTGATGGTTTGCATTCTTTTTCTCCAAGAAAGAAAACATCTCTAGGTTGTGGTTGTAGTTCTTTTCACTGTTAATCTTCAAGAAATTCAAGAAAAGCATTCTCTATATCTCTGCCACTGCAGGAGAGAGTGACAGATGCACTGTTGCAATTTGCAGAGGAGGAGTTCTTGAAGAATGACTTCGAGAAAGCACACAGACTTGCCAAGCTGGCCATGCAACTTGACCCCTTCTATGGTGGCGAGGGTTTTCTTGACAGGTATGTTCCTGCCTATCGTGTCCACCATGCAGCCACCAATAGTAAGAAGGAAACCGGACTCACTGATTGGTATGAGATTTTGGGCATTCCTCATGACTCACCTGAAAAGGGCGTCAATCGCTGTATTGTCAAGTTGGGGAAACTCATCAATCCTGATTATCACTGCTCTGCCACTACCAAGGGTGCCTACATTCTCATCAGCAGAGCTGTGGAGGTTTTAGATGACTCCAAGATTAGGGCTTTCTATGACAGTCACTAGAACTGACTTGTTTTACCCAGGCTTTTGGGTGCGAAAAGCCGTGAAGTTTCCCAATCTAATGCCAAAGGCTGCTATGGTTTCACCATGCCAAACATGATTGAAGATGTGGAGGGTCTATGTACATATATATATATCATAATCTCTTTAATTCTTTTAGTGCACAATTGTAATTTTTCTGCAGTACATTGATGAATAGAATTGAAGATCATTGTATTTTCCTTTTTTCTTTCTTCATGGTCATCAATGTAATTTTTGTGCATTATGTAGGATAACTCAATTATTGGATTTTCATTTTTCTTAATGTTTTGTGACTTAGGTATGTTTTGGAGAAGTTTTAGAATATATGCTCTTAGTAGTAGGAAAATTTGCAATATTTTATTATTTTGTCTTTTGATGCATGTTTCAGGTTTTTCACTAACTCAAAGGTCCAAATTAGAAAATTGGGATTTAGTGGAGTTGTAGTAGACATCTCAAATTTTTCCAGATTTGGGGGGTGAGTCCAAATTTGAGTTTATTTAGGCCTTGAGATGTGGCTCCAACTATAGAGTAGAAAATTGAAGTCTAGTCCTAACTGGAATATGATTTCTATTTGAGCACTAAGTACTTAAATGGGTATAATATGAGTTTTAGATGTCCAAATAAGGTGATTCAAATGCCTAAATTAAAGTATATATTCAAGCCTACAATTGTTATGAAGTGACCTAGTCTTAGATTGGTTGTTTAATAGTTCAAAAATGGTGGAGAGTTGCTATAGAATTTATCATAGATTGGACCGAGTCAATCTCAATTTTTAGCTCATAACTTGGGCTCTTTACCCTTGTTTTGGGAAAGACTTGATGTGTTGGAAAGTTGGAGAGGAGGACTACAACTTTTATGAAGAAGTCAACTCTAGTTCTAACTATATCTTGTCCAAAATCAACTTGAACAATACAAGAATTTTGAAAGATTAAGGAAACAAGATCAAGATGTCTTCAAGATTTTAGGAGATTTTTTTGAGAGTGTTTAGGGTATGTTGGTGGCTACTATGTACATTCTCTAGAATATAAATAATCATCTTTTGAGAGAAGAAAAGGTAATAGACATAAAATTAAATAATCACTCTAGAAGGATTTTTTTTTTTTAGCATATGTAGTTTGGCTCTTCAACAATTTTAGAGGACTTCAAAATTTTTGATATTTTAATGGTATAAATTGTTCTAGTATGTCATTCTCTTTTCTTATGGAATTTTTTGGGTTATTCTAATTTAATAGTTGAATGATTGTTTGTTTAATTAATTTTGTTAGGCCTACTAAGTTGATTAAATGTATATCAATTGCTAGAATTAGAAATTGTGATCCATTTTTATTCTCATCCTAATCACTAAGTAATGAATAACAATTGGGGATTATGGACAATTTTTCATCTTATTATTATGAAAACTCAACATAAGTTAAATGATCCAAGATTTTGTGATTATTGCTTGTATTAAATTATTTTCCTAGTTCTTAAGGCTACTAATTTATTACTTGAAAGAGTTTATTTTAGGAGTATAATGGTTAGAACTTATATAAAGAATTTGTTTTGTTTAGTAAATCTCTAAGGGAAATTTTAAGTAATAAAGCTCGCTTTATCTAGGGTTGATAATTACATTAGAATTGAGACAACATAATGGCTGATTGAAATTATTAAATATCACAGTTATGAATGAAACTAGAACTAGACTTTTAGTATTTGATCTTTCTATAATTTATTTTATTTGATCAATTTGTTTGTTTTATTTGTTATAAATCAGAATTCAACTTTTCACCCCAATTACATTAATGTTTCTAATTTTTAGTTAATGAATTGTGATTTAAATGCACTCCTTGTGGGATCAACCCTTGCTTACACTATTTGTTGCTAAATAATTGAGAGTAAGGAATTAAATTTTCAGTGCCTTAATGATAGTTACCATAAACTTTTCATTTTGTTCTTAGGAGTCATTCACACAAAAGAATTGTGAAATTAACTTAAATGTCTATATTGATCACTAACTCCATTGTGAAATGTATGTGATTTTATGTTAAGTAGTCCAAATCCATTGAAGTCCATAAAGTAAAAAAAATTATTACTTTTTGTTTGCTTTTGTCATAATGAGAGAATTATTCATTGCTAGAAACATGAACTAACATCTTGATTACTTGACTACAGGACTTCTCACATGAGTAGTCCAAGTCCATTGAATTCTATCAAATAAAGGAGTCATTACTTTTAAATAGCATTATTTTCTACAAGATGTATCATTCATTACTTTAAAGTAAGGACCATCACTTGATTCCTTTCAAATAAAGCTTCTCCCTTTTTAGTAAAGAATCATTCACACAAAATAAGCATGCAATTAACATTCATATCTAGACTAAACATTAATATCATTGTGACATGCATGTCAAACAAAGGCATCATTCATCATAATTAAATTTTTAAACTTGGATATAATGGTTGATTGCCTAAAACATGAGACTAGCACATCATTTATAGCTAACACTATTCTTTTCATTGCATGGAGTTAATCAAGTAGTGGAATCATGAAATTAACTTAATGTTTCACTAATCTTTGATTCCATTGTGATAAGCATGATGTTATATTTTGTGATGTCTAAGAGCATTAGAGTCAATCTAATATAAAAGCTTTTACTTTTGATTAGCCTTCTCTACTATTAGAGATTTATTGATTGATTGAAACATGTCTCTTGATTACTTCACAATAATACTTCTCACTTGGGTGGTATGAACCCTTTGAAGTCCAATGAATAAATGAGCTACTACACTTGATTAGCTTTTTAAACTAGGAGAAAATTGTTCATTGTTTGAAACTTAAAATTGTCACCTTATTCTTTAGCAATAAGGGTTCATGTTTCATTTCAAGGAATGATTGACACAAGATAATCATGTAACTAACATCCATATCTACACAACAAACATTAATTTTTATAGCAATGTGCACATTAATACTCCTCGGGTAGTCTCAATCAGTTGAATTCCACAAAACAAAGGAGTCATTCATCTTGATTAGCTTTTCTCACCTTAATGGAATGCTTTATTGCTAGAAAGATTAGACTAACACTTCATTTCTAGGTGATTAGGCTTCTTTTTTTGATCCAAGGAGTTATCCATAAAAAGGAATCTCAAACTCAACTTAATTGTCTACATTGATCATAGATTTCAATTTGAGATGCACATTATTATGTCTTGGGTAATTTGATTCCATTGAAGTTAATCCAATAAAGAAGCTATTAGTTTTGACTAACTTTCTTTCTAAGGAGGGAATTATTTAATACTTAAAAATGTGAGACCATTTTTTGATTACTTAACAGTATGACTTCTCCTTTAGGAAGTTCAATTCCATTAACGTCCATCAAATAAAGAGTGATTACTCTTGATTAGCTTTCTTTGCCAAGACAAAATCATTTATTACATGAAACTTGAGACAATCACCTAAACCTAAATTTTTTGTGATATGGCTTCTATTTTTATTGTAAGGAATCATTGACATAGGATGATCATGAAATTAACATTCATGTCTACATAGAACATTAAATTCATTTTGACATGCACATCAATCCTCCTTAGGTAGTCTAAATCCATTAAATTCCATCATTTAAAGGAGTTTTTTTTTTTTTGGTTAGCCTTCATTACTTGAATAGAATAGTTTATTGTTTGAAAAATGAGATGAAACTTCAATTCTAGAAAATATTGCTTCTCCATTCATTCCAATGAGTCATTCACAAAAAGGAATAGTGAAACCAACATAAATGTCTACAACAATCACTAGTTCCATTAATGCATGATATCCTATCTTAGGTAATTTAATCCATTAAAGTCCATCCAATAAAGAAGCTTGTACTTTTGATGAGCTTTCTTTGCATTGAAAGATTTGTTTATTTCTAGGAACATATGATTAATTCTTGATAAATTGACTATAAGACTCCTCCTTTACGTTATCTAAACCCAATGAAATCCATCTTATGAATGAGAAATTACTTTACAATTTCTTTCTTGCCTAAGAGAGAAATTTTCATTGCTTAGAAGTTTAGATCATTACCATGAGAGAAATTACTAGTAGCCTTAAGAACTAGGAAAATAGGTTAATACAAGCTTGAATCATTTAACATGTGTTGAGTTATTCATAACAATAAGATGAAAACTTGCCCATAATACACTATTCTTATTCGCTTCTTGATGATTAGGAAGAGGATAAAAATAGATCACAATTCTTGATTTTATCAATTGATATTTGTTTTATAAATTTAGTAGGCCTAACTTAATAAATTAATTAACAAAAAAAAACATTTAACCATTAAATTAGAGTAACTCAAACAATTTCATAAGAAAATAGGACAACATATAAAAATAATCTTTATCATTAAAGTATCAAAAGTTTTGAAATTTCTTAAAATTGTTGAAGAGCATAACTACAAAAGCTTAAAAAATGAATTCTTTCTAGTGTAATTTTTTTTTCTCTCCATCTCTCCCTTAGTACTCCCAAAAGATGGTTGTTTATATCCTAAAAAAAAAATTATATAGAAGCCACCAACAAATTTTGAATAATTAGGGTTTCCTTAATCTTAAAAAATTTTCTCTATTGGATTTCATGTTGATTCTGAACTAGATATAGTCAAAATTTGGGTCTAACATATTCGTGAAAGTTGTAGTCTTCCTCTTTAGCTTTCCAATGCTTCAATTCTTTCCTAAAATAAATTTCCATAGCTTAAGTTATGAGCTAAAAGCCAAGATCGACTTAGTCTAACCCATAATAGATTCTATAACAAATTCTCTACCAATTTGGAACCACTTAAAGACCAATCTAGGTCCAGGTCTCTCATCACAAATATAGGCCTGAATTGTTAATTCAATTTATGGTTTTAAATCAATTGAGTTGGATTCTAAAACTCAATTATGCCCATTTAAGTATGTAGTGCTTGGACAAGAATTTTACTCCAATTAGGACTGGTTTTTAGTTTTTTGCTTTGTCTATGAAGCAATGTCTCAAGGCTCAAACAAACTTATAGAAAATTGAGATGTATACTACAAGTTCATTAAATGCCACTTTTCTGATCTAGACCTATAAGTTAGTTAAAAACCTAAAATAAGCAACAAAGGTCCAAATGGTAAATACTAGACTATTTCTACTAAAAGCATATAATTTTCAAAACTTTCTTAAAACCTACCTAAGTCACATAACATACTTATATCATCTTAAATAAGTATGAAACTCATTAAAAACAATTAAATGTACAAGAGAATAAACATAATAAAAATTCTCACTCATCATATTCCCCCACACTTAGCCTTAACACATCCTTGAGCAAAATAAAGTCAACTCAAAAGAATAGTAAAACCATACACTAGTTATAGCTAAGAACACTATCGTAATATACAAGCTCATTATGTTTAACTCTTAACCAACATACACATCTAACTTTAAAATGTAACAATGTGTGAGAAAAAAAAAAAATAACAACAAGTGTATTCATATCTCTTCCTTTTTGTCCATGATAGCTCTCAATTAGTCAATGTAAGTCTTGCAACTAACATAACCAAATCATGTCTTTTTTATCTATCAACCAACCCTTTTTACTACTACAAGCTAGGTAGCTAACTATAGTGTCCCTTATTAAAGTAGAAAAGTGAAATAGGGAATAGATATTCTTTATTTAGACTTACCTAGAAATTAGGAAATGTACATCAAGGTGCTTTGTATACTCTTGCCTAAGTCACCTTTTGATGTGAGTGTCAACACATTTTGTGAAGTACCCCCTTATTACTAAGTAACTTCAACAATAAAGTATAATTAAACTTTGCATTTTTTTTACATCCTATTTACTTAAATCTTTATTTAGGCCTAGCCTAAGAAGAACAATTTCAAGACAAACCACATACTTCTCAACCAATCTTTGTCACAAAACTCATACAACTTCTCAAAAAGCATAGTTTCAAGTGATTATTAAAAAGTCATGCACACTTACTTGTATTTTACATGACATTGCTAATATCCAAAGTCAAGTAGTATATCATAAAAAAAAAACCCAATTTTGTACTTATGCATAGCAAAGCATTCTAAAACATAACCAATGTATGACCACTATTTCACAAAATATTAAAAAAAGAAAAAGTCTTAGCTGAACCTTTCCCTTACACTTAAAACTTGCATTGTCCCCAATATAAGGCCACATGTAAAGGAAAGTTATTTGAAAAATAAATAAAAGGAATGAGTATATAATTCAAGTCTAATTTAGTCTTGGGTTGTCTTCCAAATATTGCTTTTGTTTAATGCCATTAGCCCAATAACATGCTTCCTAGCCTAAATAGATTAAATCCTCCAATTTTATTACCTTGACATTTTTCACCTAAATACTTTCATTAAAAAAAAAAAAAATTAAGCCTATGTCCATTCACCTCAAACACCTTCTTTGTCTTTAAGCTCCTTATCTCAATTGCACCATGACCAAAAACATTAGTAATAACAAAAGGATTAACCCATTGAGAGTGCAACTTACTTGGAAATAGTTTAAGCCATGAATGGTAGAGGACTTTCCATCCAATGACAAAGTTCTTCCTTAAAATCTTTTGATCATGAAAGACCTTCATTTTTTCTTTGTAAATTCTAGTATTGTTATATGCATCATATCTTATTTCTTCAAGCTCTTGCAATTGTAACTTCCTTTGTTTCCTCCCTCATATATCTTCATGTTGCATTGTTTGATCATCCAATAAGTTCTATGTTCTCAAATGGCAATTCCTAATTTGGTAGCAGCATTATTGATGCTGAGGTAAAAAGCTCCTTCAACTTGTCAAACACATCATTCCTCATCAAACTAAAATGCCACATCTTTTTTAAACAACTTACACAAGGGCAAAGCTATCTTTGAAAAATCCTTGATAAATCTATGATAAAAACCTACATGGTAAAGAAGAGAAAAGATCAAACCTCCTATAAAGTTGTAGGGTAAGGTAAAGCAAAAATAATCTCTATCTTAGGCTTATCCACTTCTACTCTCTTAGCTAAAATAACATGCTCTAAAACTATACCTTGCTTCACCATAAAATGATATTTTTTTTCCTAAATTAGAACCGTATTAGTTTCCAAATATCTCTTTAATATCAATGTAGGGTTGTCTAGGAGTCTATCAAATAAGAGAATGGCTAAATTTAATTAAATGTCTCGACCAATCACTAATTTCTTGGTGAGATGTATGTCATTATGTATTGGGCAAATGGAATCCACCAAAAATCCATCCAAGAAAGAAGTTATTGCACTTAATTAGCTTTCTTTGTTATGAGAGAATTTTTATTAGTTGAAAAATGAGATGTCTAATATTTATTTGACAATAGGACTACTCTTTTAATAGATTGAATTGATGAAAGTCCATTAAAAAATGAAGCTATCAATCTTAAATATCTTTCATTTCCATCAAAGTGTGATTCATTATTTGAAATTTTAGATTGTCACTTGATTCCTTGGCAATAAGGCTTCTCATTTCATTTAAAGAAATTAGTCATACAAAATGGTCATGTAATTAACATCTATGTGTACACCAAACATTAATTCCTTTGCAACATGCATATGAAAACATCCTAGTTGGTTTTAATCCACTAAATTTTTTGTTGAGCAAAGAAGTCATTCATTTGGATTAGTTGTTAGCAAGATAGAATGGTTCATTGCCTAGAAGGTGAGCACCACTTCATTTCAAGAAAATAAAAGGCTTCTCCTTTCATTACAAGGAATCATCACATACAAAGGAATTGTGATATTGCACAAATCACTAATTCCATTATGAGATGCATGTTGTTTTGGCTTGGCTAGTTCAAATTGGTTAAAGTCCCTCAAATAAAGTAGCTATTACTTTTGATTATCATTTTTTACCAAGAAGAATAATCCATTATCAAATCATGAGGTTGTCACTTGATTCTTGGGTAATAAGGCTTCTTAATTCATTGTAAGAAAACATTCATAGAAAATGAGCATGCAATTGACATCTATTATTGTTATGACATGCATGTCAATATACCTTGTACTATCTAAATCCGTTGAATTCCTTCAAACAAATAAGTTATTCTCCTTGATTAGCTTTCTTAGGGTGATAGATTAGTTTATTACCCAACATGAGATGTTCACTTCAATTATGGCTAATAACGTATATCCTTTTTTTTTCCAATGAGCCATTCACATGAAGGATTCATGAAACTTAAACATCTACTATAACCCCAAATTCCATAGGGACATGCATGTTATTTTGTTTTTGGGTAAACATGCTTTACTCTTGATTAGCCCTCTACACTGAGAGATTTGTTCATCACCTAAAACATGAGACTGTCCCTTAATTACTTGACAATAGGAATGCACTTTTACATAGTTTAAATTCATTGAAGTCCATTAAATAATGGAATGTTTGGGAAGTGAAAGTATTGCATCTTAGTGCCAAAAAAGTTTTACTATGGTGTTATGGGGTAATAGTGATATTGAGACAAAAAGTGAGTTTAATGATGACTCTATGCTACCATTGGAGAATGTAGGTGATGGAGAGGAGTACACAAATGAGGGAGAGTATCTGGTGGTTAGATGAACATTGAGTGCATAAGCTAATGAAGATGATGAAGTGCAAAGAGATAATATCTTCCATACACAATGCTACATTGATTATAAGGTATGTAGCATGACCATTGATGGGGCCAGCCATACAAATGTAGCTTAGAACATGAAGTAGCTTAATTTACCAACCATGAAGTAGCTTAGAACATGTAAACATTAATGATTGAATGAATGTGGGAAGCTTAAGGTAAATAAGCAAGTGTTATTATTGTTTACTATTAGGAGATATATTGATGAGGTCTTGTGTGATGTTGTACCCATGCATGTTAAGCATATATTGTTAGGAAAACTAAGACAATATGATTTATATGTAATGCATTATGGGTTTAAGAGTAGATTAAATCTAGAGTATTACCCCTTGGCTTGTAGACCCCTTTACCCATACCTTGCCAACTCGAGCTTGATTTCTCTATGTACTTTATGGTAGGACTGCCACTACTAAAAGGTGTAGAGATTTTGTATTTGTTGTTGTTGAAAGGTTTTCAAAGATGTCACACTTCATCCCATGCCATAAAACTAAGGGCTAATCAAAGTTCAAACTAGAATACAAGGTCCTAGATTTCGTATTTGTGGCAGCATGCTTGCATGATATGCCTTAGAACATTACTTCAAACTAGGATACAAAGTTCTTGAACAACTTCTGGAAGACTTTATGGGATAAGTTAGGTACTAAAACATTGTTCTCAACTACTTCCAATACATAAATGGATAGGCAAATTGATGTAATAATTTTACTCTTTCTACTTTATTGCATGTTTTTATTCAAATGAATTTGAAAACATGGGAAGATTTTTTGTTGTATGTGGAGTTCGCATATAATAGGAGTATTCATATTGCTACTATTTACGCTCCATTTGAAATTGTGTATGGTTTTAATCCTTTGACTCCTTTAAATTTGATGCCTTTACCTTTTGATGTGCATGCTAGCTTATATGGTGAACACAAGGTTAAAATGGTGTAGAAGTTGCATGAGAAGGTGTGACAACAAATTGAAAAATGAACTGAGCTCTATGTATCACATGCCAACAAAGGCTAAAAGAATGTGGTTTTGGAATGTGGTGATTGGGTTTAGGTGGCTCCTATCAAAGTTTGGCTGCATCACTTTCCTTGTGTTTTATACATTGATTGCACTGTGGGTTTCTTTGCTATATCTAGCAAGGTTCACATTATATGGGATGATTTTATTTTCATTAGGGCTTCCTCTCATTTGCATAGGTGAAAAGTAGGTAATTTTGAAGTTTAAGAGAGGTTGTGAGCTGCCATGC
>JBAPLJ010000949.1:0-36768 GCA_037832345.1 Rhizophora mangle
TTGAAAGGTTCAATTCTTGAATAAGGAGAGCCCCTCTTCATTTCACACTAACAAGGTTGCTAGTTTGCAAAGTTGAATCCTTTGGAATTATTGCACTAGGGATGATTTCTATTCCCCTCGAAAGGTGGTAAACCATTTCATACTTTAGGAAAAACATCACCAAATTCTTGCAAAAGAGAAACAACAACACTATGTAAAGAGGGGTAAAGCTCAATTGTGCTAAAATAAGTTCTTTAGTTCTTGAAAGAACTAAAGGAAAATAATTCTCAATTTTATTTTCAATAATGTTTTACCATTTTTAATAATGAAATCAAACCTATTTATAAGCTAAATTAAGTTTTTCAGCCAGAGTAGCTACATTTGTACAATAACCACCATCAATGATCATGTTGCATACCTTATCTTTGATATGCCACTATGTATGGAAGATATTATCTCTTTGCACTTCATCATCATCCTTGGCTTGTGCACCCAATGCTTATCTAGCCACGAGCACATTTTCCTCAACTGAGTACCCCTTTCCATCACTGACATCCTCCAATGGTGGCATGGAATCATCATTGGACTCACTTTCTATCTTAATATCATCGTTACACCGCAACATGATGGTACATTTATTTAAACATTGAGATGCAATATATCCCCTTCCTTGATGCTTAAACATTTGACATCTCTATTTTTACTAGGTTGGGAATTAGAATTACCTTTCTCCTTGTTAGGACTCACTTTCTTACTCTTGTAAGATTTGACGTTGGGCTTGTAATCAGCCTTGCCATCCCTTTTTCTCTAATTTGGCTTCTAAGATGAAAAGGAATGCAAATTCGAAGTACCAAAAGTGTACAATCATGTTTGTGTTCCAATGACTATAATTTTTGCATAAACACAAAAGTTAATTTTACCCTAATTTTGTGTAAATGAGCCTTTACAACAAAGGAGCTTTATTAACTAGAAATGAAGAGAAGGCCACATATTTTGGGAATTAAAATAATCAATAGGCATAAAAAAAATGCTAATCAAGATTAATCAAAGCTTTGTTTGAAGGAATTCAATGGATTTAGAGTACCAAAGATGTATAAACAAGCTTGTTGCAAAGAATATAATGTTTATAGTTGACACACAAGATCATTTTGTATGAATAAAACCTTGCAATAAAAGAGAAGTCATGTTATCAAAAATTGAAGAGATGGTCTCATTGTTTGGGAAATTAAACCATTCAATACCTATAAGAAAAGCTAATCAAGAGCAATGACTCATTGACTTGATGGAATTCAATGGGTTTAAAGTGTTTGCCAAAGGTGTGCAAGCATGCTTGCTCCAATGAATATAATGTTTTGTGCAGGCACAAAAGACAATTTCACCATCATTCTATGTAAATGAGTCCTTGCAACAAAGGAAGCAACATTGTTAGCTATAAATGAAGAGCAAGTCTCATGATTCAAGAATTGAAACACACAATACATAAAAGAAAAGCTAACGTAGACCAATCACAGGTTCTTTTATGGAATTCAATCAAGAAAATGAGTCATTCATTTTCATTAGCTTTTCTTATAGGTATTGAATGGTTTAATTCTTGAACAATGAGGTTGCCTCTTCACTTTTTCATAACAAGACTTTTCTCTTTGTTGCATGGACTCATTCACACAAAATGATCTCAAAATTAACTTTTGTGTGAATAGCAAACATTGTATTCATTGTAATTTCTACATCTTTAGTACTCTAAATCCATTGAAGTCCATAAAAAAATAGGTGTAATTGGTCTAGATTTCCTTTTCTTATATGTATTGAAGTCAATCCTTCATTTCAAACAAACATGCTTATCTATATAACTTTGGTACTCTAAATACATTAAATTCCTTCAAGCAAATGACTTAATGATCTTGATTTGCTTTCTTCATAGGTATTAGTGGTTTAATTCCTAAACAATGAGATCATCACTTCATTTTTTGATAATATTTCTTTCTATTTTCAATTGAAGGACTCATTTACATAGAAATAGTCTCATAGTTAACTTTTGTGTCAATAGCAAACATTATATTGAATTCCATCTTTGGTACTATAAATCTATTGAATTCCTTCAAGTAAATGAGTCTTTGATTTTTATTAGCTTTCTTCATAGGCATCAAATGGTTTAATTTTTGAACAATGTGACCATCTCTTCATTTTTTGATAACAAGAACTCATTCACACAAAATGATCTCAAAATTAAATTTTCTCTCAACAACAAACATTGTATTCATTTCAAGAAGCTCGTCTCAACATCTTTGGTACTCTAAATCCATTGAATTTCATCTAAAACATGTGTGATTAGTTTAGATTACCTATATTGAGTGTCTCCATTCCTTAATGGTACTCTAAATCCATTAAATTCCATCACATAAATGACTCATTGATCTTGATTTGCCTGCCTTATAAGTATTGAATGAGATGGTCTCTTCATTTTTCTTGATAACAAGACTTCTCTTTTAATTACAAGGACTCATTCATACAAAATAATCTTGTAATTAACTTTTTTGTTAATAGCAAACATTATATTTATTGCAACAATCTCATTTGTACATCATTGATGCTATAAATCTATTGAATTCCATGAAGTAAATGAGTCACTAATCTTCACTATCTTTCCTTATAAGTATTAAACGCTTTAATTCAAAAACAATGTCACTGTCTCTTCATTTTTTGATAACAAGACTTCTCTTTTCATTGTATGGCCTCATTTACATAAAATTATGGTGAATTAGCTTTGGCGTCTACACAAAATATTATATTCATTAGAATAAGCATGTGTTGTACTCCTTTGGTAATTTAAATCCATCAAATTATGTCATGTAAATGAGTCATTGATCTTTGTTAGCTATCATTATAGGTATAGAATGGTTTAAGTCATGAACAATGAGACCATATCTTCATTTTTTTATAGCAAGACTTCTCATTTCATTGAAAGGACTTATCCACACAAAATGATCTTGCCATTAACTTTATATCAACAACAAACATTATATTTATTACAACAAGCTTGTACATATTTGTCGTACTCTAAATCCATTGAATTTCATCAAAAAAAGGTGTGATTGGTCTATATTATCATTACCTATATGTATTAACTATTTCAACTCTTGAATAATGATAACATCTCTTCATTTATATTTAACAAGGCTCTTCCTTGTTTGAAAAGACCCATTTACACAAAATGACAATGAAATTAACATTTATGTGGAGTATTTTCAATGGAACAAGCACATTTGTACGTCTTTGATACTCTAGATCTATTGAATACCATCAAGTAAATGAGGCAATAATCCTTATTAGCTTTCTTTATAGGTATTAGATATTTTAATTCCTAAATAATGAGATCCTCTCTTCATTTTATGATAACAAGACTTCTAATTTTGTTGCAAGGACTCATTCACATAAAATGATCTTGTAATTAAGTTTTGTATCAACCCCAAACATTACATTCATTGCAACATGCTCATTTCTACATCTTTGATTTTCTAAATCCATTGAATTCCATCAAAAAAGGTGTGATTAGCCTAGATTACCTTTTCCTATACATATTAAGTGGTTCAATTCCTAAATAATGAGACCATCTCTTCATTTCTAACTAACAAGTCTCCTTCCTTCATTGTAGGGACTCATTTACTCAAAATGATGTGAAATTAACTTTTGTGTCTACATAAAGCATTCTATTCATTGGAACAAGCACTTTTGTACACCTTTGGTACTCTATATCCATTAAATTCCATCAAGGAAATGAGTCATTAATCTTTATTAGCTTTCCTTATATTGAATGGTTTAATTCCCAAACAATGAGACTATCTCTTCATTTTTTTTTTGATTATTAGTCTTCTCTTTCTAATGCAAGGACTCATTCACACATAATGATCTCACAATTAACTTTTGTATCAATATCAAACATATATATATATATTGCAATAAGCTTGTTTGTACATCTTTGGTACTCTAAATCCATTGAATTTCATCAAAAAATGGTGTGATTGGTCTAAATTACCTTTTACTATATGTTCTGACTATTTTAATTCCTGAATAATGAGACCATCTAATGTGAACCCCAAAGGATGCGGCTTTGGAACCCCATGTATACAAGGAATTCAAATAAGAACCTAAGAAAGCAAAATTAGATTTTAATTATGCAAGACCTGGACCCAATGTTTGAGGAACATGAACATAAGGTATAAAGAAGGACATGAATGTCGTATTCTAGAAAAGAAGGGATTTTGTAGTGATAAGTTAGGTTAAACACCACATGAAGAGTTAGTTCTTGATAAGTTCTTTAGTTCTTTAAAGAATTAAAGGAGAAATTTCTCATTTTTAGTTTCACTAATGGTCTACTTACTTTTAACAATGAAATCAAGCTCATTTATAAGCTAAATTAACAACCCTAACCCTATCGATAAAGACAAACTTGTTTGATAAGCTAACAAGAATTCTACTCCTAATTGTTTTAGTAGTTATTGTAAATTAACAATCCTTAAAACCCTCTAAACTTCCTAAATAGGCTAACAACTAATTTACTCATATCTTTTTTTGTGTTGCTGTAAAAATCCTTACAATCACTTGACATAGACCCATTTAGCATACTTAAATAATAAATAAATCCTTGGCCTAAATTAAGATATGTTTTACCACCATTCAAACTTGAATTAGCTTCTTTGGCCTAAATTTTTTCAATCAACTTGAATTAGTTTTACTCATATCATTTTTCCTCTCCTCAAAAAGATTCAACCTCAAATCATCACCTATATGAAAAAAATATATGTTGGGAATAAACTCACACACACACCCTCATGTGTTTCACTCCACTTTCTCACAGTATGACACTTACTCTCGTGTTTGCACACTATATAAATTTAAATTTTCTCTCTTGCTCCTTTATTAAAATAAACAAGCTCAATCAAAGTCACTTTATGACCAACTAATTCCAACAAATTAGAATCAAAGAAATTTAGGAAAGTGCAATGAATTTAAGGTTATGGATTAGAAGAACTCAACAAGATTAAATTGCAAAATACCAAATAAAAGAATTTATTGGATCCAAATCCTTGTCAGAACTGGAAAGAAATAAGGAAATAAAGTCTTTCACCTAATTAAATAGGATTTGATTTTGAAATAGGGTGGAATTAAATAGAATATTTTTCTTTTCTCTATTTTGTTTTTTCTTTATCAGACAAGATTTTCATTTTTTTTTTTTTTTGAAAAAATTTAAATAAAGGACAAGATAAACTAGGGTTTTCAGATTCAAAGAACAAGAGGTTATAAAATGCAGCTAAGAAGACAAAAAAAAAAAAAACCTCAAAATTAGATAAAGAAACTTGATTCAGAGCTAAGTTCTGATACCAACTGGTGTGAACTCCAAAAGACATAACTTACTGACCTAACATGAACAAGGAATTCAAACAAGTACTAAGGAAAGCTAAATTAGATTTCAATCATTTAAGACTTAAACCCAATGTTTGACAAAAAAGAACCTAAGGAATAAAGAAGGATATAAACACCACACTCCAAAAAAGAAGGGATTTAGGAGTGATAAGTCAGGTTAAATGCCATAAGAAGAGTTAATTCTTAATAAGTTCTCAGTTCTTGAAAGAACTAAAGGAGAAAATTCTCACTTTTAACTTCACTTATGTTCTACTTAATTTTAATAATGAAATCAAAGCTATTTACATGCTAAATTTACAACTCTAACCCAAGGGAAATTGACAAACATCCTAAAAAGCTAACAATAATTCTACTCCTATTTGCTTTGGGAGTTATTGTAAAAATCCTTGCAATAACTTGACGCAGACTTATTCAGCATACTTATACAATAAATAAAGCCTCGACCTACATTAAGAGATGTTTTGTAGCCCTTTAAGCTTAAAATAGTTTCTCTGGCCCAAATTTCTTTAATTAGCCCGTCAAGTGCCTCTTTCATCCTTTTAGCTCTTGAACATATTATTGGCCCTTCTTGAAACCTTAATGGATCCTTAGAAGTCCTCCATGCTTTTGATCCTCTATGTATCACATCATCATCTCTTCATTTCTAACTAACAAGGCTCCTTTCTACTTTGCAAGGACTCATTTACACAAAATGATGGTTAAATTAACTTTTCTGTCTACACCAAACATTATTTTCATTAGAACAAGCACATTTATATGCCTTTGGTACTCTGAATGCATTGGATTCCATGAAGCAAATGAGTTAATGAACTTGATTAGCTTTCCTTATAGGTATTGAATGGTGTAATTCTTGCACAAAGAGATTGTCTCATCATTTTTGATAAATAGAATTCTCTTTTCATTGCAATGACTTATTCATGCAAAATGATCTCATAATTAACTATTGTGACAACAATAAACAATGTATTCATTGAAAGAAGCTCATTTTTACATCTTTGGTACTTTAAACCCATTGAATTCCATCTAGTAAATAAGTCATTGATCTTGACTAGCTTTCCTTACAAGTATTGAATGGTTTAATTACCAAACAAAGAGACCATTATTTGATAACAGCTCTTCTCTTTTCATTGCAAGGACTCATTCATACAAAATGATCACAAGAAGCTCATTTGTCCATTTTTGGCACTCTATATCTATTGAATTCCATCAAAAAAAAATTATATGACTAGTTTAGATTACCTTTTCTTAATGTATTGAGTGTTTAAGTTTTGGAATAATGACACCATAATGTGAATCCCACAAGACGTAGTTTAAGGATCCAACATACACAAGGAATCAAACAAGAACCCAAGAAAGCTAAATCAAGTTTCAATTATGCAAGTCTTAGATCCAATATTCAAGGAACACAACCTAAGCTATAAAGAAGGATATGGATAGTGCCCTCCAGCAAAGATGGGATTTGAGAGTAATAAGTTGGGTTGAACGTTATAAGAAAAGTTAGTTCTTGATAAGTTCTTTAGTTCTTTAAAGAACTGAATAAGAAAGTGTCACTTTTATTTTGACTAATATTCTACTCTTTTTAACAATGAAATAAAGCATATTTATAGGTTGAATTAACAATCATTAAAATCCTTAAAATAAAAGACAATGAGAAACTCCTAAAATATTAGAACACTCTTATTTTATAACAAACTCCTATTTAGGAATGGATTTTATAGTAACCTTGACCCATTAAGTACTCCAATGAAATTAATAAAGCCTTGGCCCACATTAAGATATGTTTTGCTACCCTTTAAGCTTGAATTATCTTTTTTAGCCCAAATTTCTTCAATCAGCCCACTAGGTGCCCTTTTCATCCTTGTCGCTCTTAAACATGTCATGGGTCCTTCTTGAATGCTTAATAGACCCTTAGAAGCCCTCCATGCATTACTTCCTCCATGGATCTCATCATTTCCCCTCCCCTTAAAAAAATTTGTCTCAAATCATCACTTGCATCAAAAAATTTTAAAAAAAAAATGTTGGGAACAACCTCACATGCACTTTGTCACATGTTTCACTCCACTCCCTCATAGTATGATAGTCACTCTTGTGTTTGCACACTATATAAATTTGGCTTTTCTCTCTCAATCCTTTATTGAACTAAACAAGCTCAATTAAAGTCACCTTATAACCAACTAACTCTAAAAAATTAAAGTCAAAGAAAAACACAATAAGTTTAAATTGCAAACCACACAAGAAAAAGATTAATTATATCCAAATCATTGTAGGAATTAGAAACAAATAAGGAAATAAAGCCTTTATAGAATGTGGCTAGCAACCTAGGGTTTGTAGACAAATATAAAAAAAAAGCTAGTGTTTGTAGATTCAAAAAACAAGAGGTTATAGAATGTGGTTAAGAAAAACAAAGGAAAAACTCAACTTTTAGATAAATAAACCTGTAATCCTTAAAGCTTTGATACTAACATATGTGAATCCCAAAAGACATGTCTTAGGGACCCATCATATACAACCAATCAAACAAGAATGCAAGAAAGCTAAATCATATTTCAATTATGAAAAACCTAGACCCTACAAGGAACATGAACCTAGGGTATAAAGAAGCATATGGATGTCATATTTTAGCAAAGAAAGGATTGATAGGTTAAATGCCACATGGAGAGTTAGTTCTTCAAAGAACTAAAAAATTTTCCACTTTTATTTTTATTAATATTTTACACTTTCAAATAATGAAATCAATCTTATTATATGCTAAATTAACAACCTTAAAATCCCTAAAAGTAAAAACATTGATGAACTTCTAAAATATAAATCACTTTTATTTTATTATAGACATGTGTTTTATAAAAAGAAAAAAACTCCTATTTAGGAGTGAATTTTATTGTAACTCTAGCCTGTTAAGTACTCCAATCAAATTAATAAGGCCTTAGCCTACATTAAGATATGCTTTACTGCCCTTTAAGCTTAAATTATAAGAACAAGTTTGTTTGTACATCTTTGGTACCCTAAAAATATTGAATTCCATAAAAAAAAAAAAAAAAACAAAAGGGTGTGATTGCTCTAAATTATCTTTTCTCATATGCATTGTGTGTTTCAATTCCAGAATAATGACAATATCTCTTCATTTTTAATTAATTAGGCTTGTCACTTCATTACAAGGAGTCATTTACACCAAATGATGGTGAAATTAATTCTTGTGTCTACACAAAACATTATATTCAATAGACTAAGCACATTTGCACACCTTTTGTACTCTAAACCCATTGAATTCCATCAAGTAAATGAGTCATTAATCTTAATTACCTTTCCTTATAGGTATTGAATGGTTTAATTCTCAAATAATGAGTCCACTTCCTTTTTTGATAACAAAACTTCTCTTTTTTTCTGCAGGGGCTCATTACCACAAAATGATCTCATAATTAACTTTTGTGCCAACAACAAACATTATATTCATTGCAACAAGCTCATTTGTACATTTTTGGTGCTCTAAATCCATTGAATTTCATCAAAAATAGGTGTGATTGGTCTAGATTAACTTTTATTATACAAATTCAATGTTTTAATTGCTAAATAATGAGACTGTCTCTTCTTTTCTAACTAACAAGGTTCCTCCCTTCATTGCAAGGACTCCTTTGCACAAAATCTTATTGAAATTAACTTTTGTGTCAACACAAAACATAACATTAATTAGAACAAGCATATTTTAGTGCCCTTGGTACTTTAAATGTATTGAACTCCACCAAGTAAATGAGTCATTAATCTTGATTAGCTTTGCTTACAGGTATATGATAGTTTGATTCTTAAACAATGACATTGCTTCTTCATTCTTTGATAACAATGCTTCTCTTTTCATTACAAGGATTCATTCCCACAAAATGATCTCATAATTAACTTTTGCATCTACATCAAACATTATATTCAATCCCAAAAGCTCATTTGTACATATTTAGTGTCCCAAACTGCTTGAATTTCATTAAAAAAAATGTTTGATTGGCCTTGGTTAGCTTTTCTCATATGTATTGGGTGTTTGGTGCTTTGAACCTTTGAATTCCATCAAGTAAATGAGTCATTGATCTTCATAAGTTGTCCTTGTTTAATTCCTAAACAATGAGGTTGTCTCTTCATGTTTTGTTATTCCCTTGTTGTTGCCAAGACTCATTAGCTTTTGGGTCAACAACAAACAATATATTCCTTATAACAAGCTCATTTCTTCATTTTTAGTGCCCTAAATCCATTGATTTCCATAAACAAAAATGTGTGATTGGTCTAGATTACCATTTTTTTTTTATACATAGAGAATGTTTCCATTACTAAATATGAAACAATTTCTTCATTTCTAACTAATAAGGGTCCTTTGTTGCATGGACTCATTTACACAAAATGATGGTGACATTAACTTTTGTGGTGACAAAAAAGCATTGTATTATTTGGTACAAGCTTGTTTACACACCTTTAGTACTCTAAACCCATTGAATTCTATCAAGTAAATGAGTCATTGATCTTGATTAGGTTTCCTTACAAATATTGAATGGTTTAATTCTTGAACAATGAGAACATCTCTTCAATTTTTGACAACGTGGCTTCCCTTTTCATTACAAGGACTCATTTACACAAAATGATCTCAAAATTAACTTTTTGTCAACAATAAGCATTGTATTGATTGTATGAAGCTCATTTCTACATCATTGGTACTCTAAATCCATTGAAATGCTTTAAATAAAGGTGAAATTTGTCTAAATTAGCTATTCACTAAGTGTTTTAATTCTAGAAGAAGGAGATTGTCTATTCATTTATAACTTTTTTTTTTTTTTGTGTTTTTTTTGGGTTTCTGAGGTTATTAATTCAGCCTATAAATAAGCTTGATTTTATTGTTAAAAAGTGCATAACATTAGTCAAAATTTTCTCCTTTGATTTCTTTGAAAAACTAAAGAACTTATCAAGAACTAACTCTTCTTGCAATGTTCAACCTAACTTAGAACTCTCAAATCCCTTCTTTGCTGGAGTGTGGCATCTAGATTCATGTTCCTTGAACATTGGGTCTAGGTCTTGCATGATTTGAATACGATTTAGCTTTCTTAGGCTCTTATTCAATTGCTTAAGTGTGTTGGGTTCCTAAGCCACATTTGTTAAGATTCACATCATTTTTTGTCAACAAAAAACATTATATTCATTAAGACAAGCATGATTGTAAACCTTTGGTACTCTAAACCCATCAAATTTCATCAAGTTAATGACTCGTAGATCTTGATTGGTTCTCCTTTAAGTGTTAGAAGGTTTAATTCTTGAACAATGAAACCTCCTTTTCATTTGTTGATAACAAGTCTTCTCCTTTCTTTGCAAGGATTTATTCACACAAAATAATCTCTTTCATTACAACAAGCTCATTTGTACAACTTTGGTATTCTAAATCCATTGAATTCCATAAAAAAAAATGGGGTGTGATTGGTCTGTATTATCTTTTCTTATACATATTGGGTGATTCAATTACCAAATAATGAGACTATCTCTTCTTGTCTAACTAACAAGGCTCATTCCTTTGTAATTACCTTTTGTGTGTCACAAAAAAATATTATAATCATAGCAACAAGCTCATTTGTACCTCTTTAGCACTCGAAATCCATTGAATTCCATCAAATAAAAGAGTCATTGATCTTAATTAGCTTTCCTTACAGGTATTGAATGGTTTAATTCTTGAACAAGGTGATCATCTCTTCTTTTTTTGCTTATAAGGATGTCTATAATCATTATATTCATTGCAACAAGCACGTCTATACAAACACGTCTAAACTGATTGAATTCCCACATACAAGGGTCAGATTGATCTTGATTAGCATTTCTTATAGCTATCTAAGTTTTTAATTCTATAATAATAAGATCTTCTCTTCATTTCTAGCTAACAAGGCTCTTTCCTTCAATGCATGGACTTATTTACAGAAAATGATAGTAAAAATTAAATTTTGTGTAACACAAAACATCTTATTCAATGGAACAACCATGTTAGTGCTCCTTTAGTACTTTAAATCCACTAAATTCCATCAAGGCTATTCATTTCTTTGTAAAGAGTCATTCACACAAAATGATCTCATATTTAACTTTTATGTCAAAAGCAAACATTATACTTATTGCAATCAGATCATTGGTACATCATTGGTACTCTAAACCCATTGAATTCCATGAAGGAAATGAGTCATTGATCTTGATTAACTTTCCTTATAGGCATTGAAAGGTTTAATTCTCCAACAATGAGATTGCCTTTTTATTTTTTGATAACAAGGCTTTTTTCCATTACAAAGAGTCAATTGCTCAAAATATTATTGTAATTAACTTCTGTGCTAAGAGCAAACATTATACTCATTACAATAAGATCACTGAATTCAAACAAGGGTTAGATTGATCTTCATTAGCTTTTTTTTTATAGCTATTTAATGTTTGAATTCTTGAATAATGAGTCTTCACTTCATTTTTGGCTAACAAGGCTCCTTCCTTTGTTGTAGGGACTTATTCACACAAAATGATTGCCTTCACAAAACGTTATATTCATTGGAATAGACAAGTTTGGACACTTTTGGTACTTTAAACCTATTGAATTCCATCAATTAAATGAGTCATTAATCTTAATTAGCTTTCTTTATAAGTATTAAATAGTTTAATTTTTGAAAAATGAGACTACACTTCATTTTTTGATAGAAAGGTTTCTTTTTTCATTGTAAGGACTCATCAACACAAAATGATCTCATAACTAACTTTTGTTTCAATAACCATTATATTCATTGCAAGAAACTCCTTTCTACATCTTTGCTACTCTAAATACATTGAATTCCATAAAAAAAAAAAAACAACAAAGGTTTGATTGGTTTAGATTAGCTTTTCCTATATATATGAGTGTTTCAATTCTTGAATAATGAAATTTTGTCTTCATTTCTAGCTAATAAGGCTCTTTCACTCAATGCAATGACTCATTTACACAAAATGATGATGAAATTAACTTTTTGGTTTACACAAATTATTTTATTCAATGGAACAAGCACGACTTTAAACCATTGATACTCTGAATCCATTGAATTCCATCAAGCAAATGAGTTATTAATCTTGATTAGCTTTCCATATAGGTATTGGATGGTTCAATTCCTGAACAATTGGACTATCTCTTCATTTATTGATAGCAAGACATCTCTTTTCATTGTAAGGACTCATTCATGCAAAATGATCTTGTAATTAACTTTTATGTCAACAACAAACATTATATTCCTTACAACAATCCTTTGAATTCCATTAAAAAAAAGGTATGATTGGTCTAGATTGCCTTATCTTATAAGTATTAAGTGTTTCACTTCCTGAATAATGAGACTATCTTGTATTTTTTTTTTTTTTATATCAAGAAATTTCTTTTCATTACAATGACTCATTCATGCAAAATAATCTTATAATTAACTTTTGTGTCAATAGTAAACATTATATTCATTGTAACAAGCTCATTTGTACATCTCTAGTATTCTAAATCCATTGAACTCCAAAAAAAAAAAAAAGTGTGATTGGTCTAGATTGCATTTTCTTATATGTATTAGGTGTTTGAATTCCTAAATAATGAGACTATCTAGTCATTTTTTTTGACAATAAGACTTTTTTTTAATTGGAAGAACTCATTCACACAACATGATCCTTTAATTAACTTATGTATCAACATCAAAATTCATTGAAACAAGCTTGTTTATACATCATTGGTACTATCAAGCCATTGAATTCCATCATGTAAATGAGTCAATGACCTTAATTTGCTTTCATTATAGGTATTGAATGGTTTGTTCTCCATCAATGAGACTGTCTCTTCATTTTTTGACAACAAGGCTTCCCTTTTCATTGCAAAGAGTCCTTCACACAAAATGATATCATAATCAACTTTTGTAACAAGAGCAAACATTGTACCCATAGCAATAAAATCATTGGTACATCTTTAGTACTCGAACCCATTCAATTCCATCAAGTAAAATAGTCATTGATCTTGATTAGCTTTCATCACAGGTAATGAATGTATAATTCTAGAACAATGTGATTATCTCTTCATTTTTTGATAACAAGGATGTCTATATTTCTTATATTTATTGCAAAAAACATGCATATACAACTTTGATACTTTAAACCCATTGAAATCGTTCAAAGGTTAGATCTTTATTAGCTTTTCATATAGTATTTAATGTTTTGATTCTTGAATATTAAGACCTCTTCATTTTTAGCTAATGAGGCTCCTTCCTTCATCACAAGGACTTATTTACACAAAATGATGGTGAAATTAACCATTTTATCTTCACAAAACATTATATTCTTTGAAAGAAACATGTTTGGACACATTTGGTACTCTAAATCTATTGAATTCCATCAATTAATTGTGTCATTGATCTAAATTAGCTTTCGTTATAGGTATTTAATTGTATAATTCTTGAACAATGAGACCACCTCTTCTTTTTTTGATGACAAGTTTCTCTTTTCATTGTAAGGACTCATTAACACAAAATAATCTTGTAACTAACTTTTATGTCAACAACAACCATTGTATACATTGTGTGAAACTCATTTCTACATCTTTGCTACTCTTAATCCTTTGAATTCCATCAAACAATGCTTTGATTTATCTATATTTGCTTTTTGTATACCTCTTGAATTTTTTAATCCCTAAATAATGAGATCTTCTTTTCATTTCTAGCTAATGAGGCCCCATCCAATGTTGTAAGGACTCGTTCACAAAAAAAAAAAAATAGTTAAATTAATATTTAAGTCTATGCAAAACATTCTCTTCATTGGATTAAGCATGTTTTTGCACCTTTGGTACTCTGAATCCATTAAATTCCATCAAACAAATGAATCATTGGTCTTGATTAGCTTTCCTTGTAGGTATTAAATGGTTTAATTCCTAAACAATGAGATTGTCATATCATTTTAGCAAGACAAGACTTGTCTTTCCTTGCAAGTATTCATTTGCATAAAATGATCTCCGTAATTAACTTTTATGTCAACAGCAAAAAAATATTCATTGCAACAAGCTTGTTTATACATCTTTGGCACTCTAAATTTATACAACTTTGGTACTCTAAACCCATTGAAATCCTTCAAACAAATGCTAGATTGATCTTCATTAGCTTTTCTTATAGCTATTTTTCAATTTTTGAATAATGAGACATTATCTTCAATTTTAACTAACAAGACTCCTTCTTTCATTGCAATGACATATTTAGACAAAATGATGGTGAAATTAACCTTTTTGCATTCACAAAACATTATAGTCATTGGAACATGCACATTTGGACACATTTGGTACTCTATGCCTATTGAATTCCATAAATTAAATGAGTCATTGATCTTGGTTAACATTCCTTATAGGTATTGAACGGTTTAATTCCCAAACAAGGTTTCTCTTTTTGTTGTAAGGACTCATTTACACAAAATGATCTTGTGACTAACTTTTGTGTCAACAACAACCATTGTATTCATTGCAAGAAACTCATTTGTACATCTTTGCTACTCTAAATCCATTAATTTCCATAAGAAAAAGGTTTCATTGGTTTAGATTAGCTTTTCTTATATGTAAGACTATTTTAATTCTTGAATATTGTGATTGTCTCTTTATTTCTAGCTAACAAGGTTCCTTCCTTTGTTGTAAGGACTTATTTACATAAAATGATGGTACTCTATTCATTGGAGCAAGTATGTCTATATACCTTTGGTACTCTAAATCCATTAAATTACAACAAGCAAATGAGTCATTCTTCATGATTTGCTTTTCTTATAGGTATTGAATGGTTTAATTCTCAAACAATGAAATTGCCTCTTCATTTCATTGTTAACAAGGCTTTTATTTTCATTGCAAGGACTTTATCACACAAACTGATCCCATAATTAACTTTTCAATCAATAGAAAAAATTATATCCCCTACAAGAAGCTCATTTCTACTTCTTCAGTATTCTAAATTCATTGAATTTCACTAAAAAAAAAAAGGTTTCATTGGTCTTGATTAGCTTTTTTTTTTTTTACACGTATTGAATGTCTAAAGTCAAGAATAATGAGATTGTCTCTTCATTTCTTGCCAACAAGGCTCCTTCCTTTGTTACAAGGACTCATTGACACAAATGATGGTGAAATTAACTTTTGTGTCTACACAAAACATTATATTCATTGGAACAAGCAAGTTTGCACACCTTCAGTACTCTAAACCTATTGATCTTGATTAGCTTTCCTTATAAATATTGAATGGTGTAATTCTTAAACAATAAGATTAACTCCTCTTTTTTTGATGACAAGGCTTCTCCTTTCATTGCAAGTACTTGTTCACACAAAATGATATTGTAAGTAACATTTGTGTCAATAGGAAACATTATTCTTTACAACAAGCTCATTTGCACATCCTTGGTTCTCTAAACCATTAAATTCCATCAAACAAAGCTTTGATTGATCTCAATTACCTTTCTTTATTCATATTCAAGGTTTAAAATCATGAATAATGGGACATTCTCTTCATCTAGTTAACAAGGCTCCTTTTTTTGAAGCTAGGTAAAATCCCTTATAAATTAGACTAAGAGTCCAAAGGAGGAGGCAGAATCTTCTTCTCATCTTCATCTTCTTCTTTTCACCTCTCTTGGAATGTCTTGTGAATAAAGCTCTTAGTTTTATAACTTCTTTTGTATTTCTTTTATTTAGTTTTTTTAACAATTCATTTAGTACAATTGCTTGTTTGTTGTTAAAGATCAATTACATGCTTCTTTGTTTGCTTGTGTGAAGGGAATGGTATCAAAGCCTCAAGGGTATTAGGTGACTAATTTAAACTTGTGATTGAAACCTAAATCGCATTGCCATTATTTGCTTGTGTAGTTAGGGTGCATATAAAACATTAGGTGCATATTTGTTGACAATGATATCATGAGTTATTGGATCACCGAAAACCATGATGATTTTCTCATTGTAATAGTAATAGTAGTTTTAGTAGTTAAAATATAAAGAAATTATTGTAAGTGAAAATTTAGATAATAATTATTTACGAAATTGGAATTTGCCTTCTTCCTCTCCTTCCCATGTTTATAAATAGGAAAGTTTCTTCTTAAAATGTGATTATATTATTTAAATTGTTGAAGAAGCTTTACCCTTAGCTCAAGGTTATAATGACTTTTTTTTCTTATTATCATGAGCTTATTAGCTCTCATTAGCAAAAGTATAAATTCATCTGTATTAGGATGGTTTAGGTAGCTTTAAAACTTGTTGTTAGACTGGGTTTAAATATCTTAACTACAATTTGTGTTTGGGATAAGAGACATAACTATTATCACGACTCTTTATTACAAGTAATTAAATCAAGTTTAAGAGAAGGACTTATATGATTCTCATGTTTTCCTAATTTTAAGCTATCATTATCAAACCCTAATTTAATGCATGCTTTGTGTTTGGATATTAAAATAAATGGATTTGATATAATGTCTACCTTTGAAATTTTGGTTCTTATATATGGGAATCCATTATAAGGTTATAAACACCATAGTTCCTAGTATAAAAGAAATACCTTCTAAATATGCTAATAAAGAAACTACCACTTTGTTTCTAACTAATAGATCTAAAACATATGTTATGATTCCTAAAACTACAACATGGGATCAAGTTAAATTACCTGAAAAATGGACTTCAGAAAAAGCAATCAAACTTTTTAAACTAGTTGAAGATGTTGAAATTGGATTTGCTCCCTAAAGAAATATGAGGTTAAACCTCAAAAAGAACTTAAAGATTTAAAACCAAGCAAATAACAGAGTTAGATGGAATTAGAAGAATAAGGGAACAAGTTAATCAACCACAATATAAAGTTGATTTTCTTCCCTCTACTTCTTCTATGGTTAATGAACCATTACATCATGCTTCTTTATTTAATATGGGTTATCATGATGAAGATTGGAGAATTTATGTACTTTAAACCTATAATGAGGTTGAGGAAAAAGATAAAGAGTTATTCTTCTCTTCTTCTAAAAAAATAAGCTAAAAAGAAAATGGTGTTTTATGACTTTTGCTCCTACTGACGAGCAATGATATCAAAGTCATAAAAATATATTGCTGAGATGGGTGCTATTGATATTTTTCCATATATTTAGAAGGTTTATAAACTAGTATTGTTGCTTGTTTGCTGTTAAAGAACTATTACTTGCTTGTTTGTGTGCTTTTGTGAAAGGAAAATTTTACAAGAGAGGTGAGAAGAACAAGATGAAGATAAGAAGAGAAGAAGATTCTGCCTCCTTCTCTTGACTCTTAGTCTTATTTACCCAGCCTTGGATTCCTTTCACATGAACTAAAGTGACTTTAAAATGTCACTTTAATAAAGTGATTTTTTCTTGCTTTTCATAAAATGACTTTACAAAAGTAGCTTTTTTTTTTTTTAAAGCAAACAAAAGTTATTTTGACTTTTAGAGTCGTTGGAGCCTTAGGAATCTTGGATGATATCATCCTTAGTAAACTTTGCTTGACTATTGTCATCTTGCAGCAATTTTTGTAAGGAAGATGCTTGAGAAGCTGATGCTTGAGGTTGAAGCAAAGTAGTTATCATTTCCAATAGCTTCCCTTTGGATGTAAATTCCATTAGTGCTTTAAATAGTTATTCTAAAGATTAAGAGGAGCTAGGCTTAGGAGCAATGGAGTGTGATCCATTAATATGAACAATCCCCTTGGCTGTATAAACTCCATCATGGAAAAAATGAAACTTGTCCCTTCATTGGATATAAATCCTTCTAGTGAGCCATGGAACATGATTGATGATGATGTTAAAAATATTAACAAGCCACTATGATAAAATCCCATTTAACAATCCATGGGACATGATACTAGGAAGCAAATAAAAAGTAGCATATCTCTATATCATTATTTTCTTCACTAAACTATTCATAAAAATGTTCATAAGTGGTTCTTACCTTATTGGGTAAAGTAATGGAATGTAAACCCCATCTGAAAAACCAATTTTAAACTAGTTATTAAATCAAATCATGTAGGTCATGTGGGAAATGGATTTGAATCCACCAGCTAAATTTCCTTTGCTAGTTTTCATATAGCAAAGCTTTTCCCATGCTTCCATATAAAAAAATAATTAAAGTTTTTAAACTTTCCCTAGTCCTTTAATTCTCTTCCAGAGAATAGGCCGCCTTACTAGCCTTTTATAAAAAAAAAATTTCTTTATTTTAAAGATAGCATAAGCCTAGTCCGTACAGCCTAAAGAAGAGATACTAGAACCCTTTTTGATGGGTTCAATAATCACTAATCCCATCTCATACAAAATTTGTTGATAAAAGGAGCAACTTGTAAGAGGTGTATATGGATAAATTTCATCTTTAAGATAAAATTGTGCAACCTCATTAGGTAGAAGCTGAGCATAATTGTTCTCAATGGAATATGAAAAATCCAAATATTTTGAAATCAACGAATAAGTTAATCCTTTATCTAGAACACACTTATAAATGTCATTGCAAAGTTTATCAACTTTAAAGTTTTTTGATGCATTTTTTATTGATGAAATAACTAACATTGCTAGGGATTGAGACCCCCGTATTAGTGGATGTTTACTCATGCAATGAACCCTATGAAAATTCATGAGTTAGGAAATCAAGGAAAGAATTAAAATTTCTTTTAATAAACTCAATATCAAAATCAAAAGGAGATAATATTCCTTGCCATCTAAAAGAGATTTGTTTTGATGCTACGTTTTTTAACATCTTTAGTAAAAAAATATCTTTCACTGCTTTGCAATCACTTTCAATAAATCTTTTTTAAACATTTTGAACGCATAACACTATAAAAAGAATTTCCTTTTTAATCATAAAGTAATTAATGTTAGCACCTTTCCATAAAGGTAAAGTGAACTAGCTGTTGTTTGGAGAGGAGTCATTGCCTAGGGATACCACCAGAGCCTTTGTTGGAGGCATCTATCTCAACATTTTTGAAGGCATCGGAATGGGGTATAGCTAAGCAAGGGCATTCTTTAGCTTTAGCTCTAACTTTTATCTATTTCATAGCTTATGTATGTTTCTCCATCCATGAAGGCAATTTTTTTTTTAATCTTTCATATAGAGGTTTTGCATCATAAGCTAAATCCTTATAATATTCTGAAATATAATTCAAACTTTCCAAAAATCTTTGCAATTGTTATTTATCTTTAATTTCATGAGGAAATTTTAAGGCAAATTTAGTTGCTATATCAATGGGAATAATAAAACTATTTTCAATGAAGTGTCCAAGGAAGCAAATCCTAGTTTAAAATAACTTCATCTTTCTTGTTGAAGGAGCTAGTCCTACTCTTTTCATCACATGAATGAATAAATTAAGATGTTTAAAATGTTGCTCAATGGTACTAAAGAAAACTAACACATCATTGATATAAACAACCATAAATGCAAAATAAGCATTAAATATCTCATTCATATCCTTCTGAAATTTGGAGGAGCATTTTTTAAAACCAAAAGGCATGACATTCCATTCATAATGCCTATAAAGGTTGTTTTATAATTATCTGTTTTACAAATCTAGATTTGCCAATAACTAGATTTTATGTCAAAATTTGAAAATATCTTGGCACTATAAAGCTAATTAAGCTTGTCTCTTTTATTAGGTATAGCATACCTAATCCATCTTAGTGCCTTTTTAAAGGGCTTATACTTAATAACTAATCTAGGAATGCCTCATTCTAATTCTACATTATTCTCTACATAAAATGATGGACAACTCTAAGGACTTAAATTTTGAATTAGTCCTTTCTTAATGAGCTCTTGTATATTTATTTTATAGATCTTTAAATGTTGAGGGCCCATAGCAATGGGTTTGGCTTTAGTTGGACTTTGACTTTCATTAAAGTTTAACTCATAAGGCAAGTCAACAATATGTTTATTCCTATTCTAACATGTAGTAGGAATTTCTAAGCATATCATTGATTCTATTGATTCTTTTATTTCATATACATTAGTTGTAATAACAAGAGAGAAAAAAGTACACATTTTTGTAGATGCTTATAAGCAATCTAATCTTGAAGAGAAGAAATAAACTTTTCTTTTTCCTTATTATTTTTCTGAAGTATATCTATTTCTTTATACTGAGGGATAGATATAAATTCAAAGCTAATAACCTTGCCATTAATTTCTGCATAAAAACCCTTGCTATTAAATTCTTTGATAGGGTAGAGCATATGAAGAAAATGATTTCCCAAAATAACATACTGGCTTAACTAACACAAAAGGAACTTCAAGACAAATTCTTTCATTGCAAATAGCAACTTCTGATAACTTGTAACTAATAACAAGTTTTTTTTTATTAGCAGTGCTTAACACTTTTGTTGTTTTTGAAAAATATTATGAAGGTACTATACCCTCATTAATACAACTCATTTCAACACTAGTAACAATTAAGGTGACAGCAAAGAAAATATATTCTTCATTAACAATGACTCTAATATTTGTATGCCATTTATGGGTAATAACTTTATCAACAAGTTTAATTTATTGAAGACATTCAATATTCACATCTTCCTTTAAGGAAGTTTCTGGAATCACTAAAGACATTTCTTCCTTATTAGACAAAGTTTCCAAAATTAAAATTTTTTTTTTCAATTCTTTTTTGCTTTCTGTCGTTAGGGCATGAATTTCATCTTTAAGCTCTTTAATAGATGGTTCTTCCCTACATAACTTTGGAAGCCTACATTTTTTATACACTGTATAATAGTAGTATTTAAACTGTAATTTTCTTGAGTTGCATTACCTTAATAATAGATTCTTTATTCGGAAATTTAGTTAGATGTAAATACTTTTGTAATTGCTTAAGTTTTTCTTTAGGATCTAGAATTTTATCAATAAGATCCAAAATCATACTATCTTCATTTTTTAAGACTAATAACCCTTTTTGTTTACACAATGCTTTGTAATGGTTACATTGACTATCACAACTTTCTTCATCAAAATAAAAAAATGAGGAAGAAATATCTTCTTCAAGTATTTTTTTTTTTTAAGAAAATATGCATCAATGAACTTTTAAGAATTTCATTTTTATAGCTAATTCTTGAAGCTTTTTTTTTATTTTTCACTTATTAGTATAATACCTTTTTTTCCCCACTTATAGCAAACAATAATCTTTTTTAAATTGAGGCATTTTTTTTACCTTTTTCTTTTTTTTTTTTGCTTCTTAGACCTTATGGGGGCCTTTTCTTTTGTACAAAATTATTTTTTCTTAATATTGGAGTGATAACTCCTACTCTTTAGTTTTGTAGGATATCTAATGGGTGAATAACCCATCTCCTCACAAAAGCTTTCTAAAGCTTGATCTTTTTCATTTTGCAATTGCTTATGCAATTTCAATTCGTTAGAGTTTAACTCCTTTAGCTATTACTTTAGTAGCTAATCCTCCATGAGTATATTGATTATAATCAATAGTTCTAGCATTATTAGATTTTAATCGAGCCTTAACTCTTTTTTCAAATAAGGTAGGTAACTCTAAAAGGACTTTTTCTTTCCAAAAACTATTCTAGCTATCTTCTTAAGTAAACTTTTTATAGAAGAATACATCTTTATACCACCTAAACTCATAAGTCTTATCAACTAGCAAAGTGGTAGTACCAATAAAATGATTGGTAAATAGTGTAAATAAGTGTATTAACATAAAAAAAAAAAGAAATTATTTGGATTTAGTCTCAACTGTGGAAAATATTTTGTTTTTTTGTCTCCTTAGACAAAATAAAATTCCTACCAGCCATTAAGTTGTCTGGTAAATCTACTTGTAATTATTTTTGCAATCTTAAGGTTAGATTTACCCTTTGTTTTAGCAATAATTGCAAACATTATCATATAATGTAACAGTAAGAGAAATTAATGTTTTATTTGACCTTCTGGATTCCATTCCACTATACTACTGTAATCATATTAAACATAGCTACAATCAACTTGATTTTTTTTAATAAAAGATGAACAAGTGTTGGTCTTGGATGATAAAATTTTTTTGTATGAGCCTTAGTAAAGGTCATTATATTAATATCAAAAGGTTCCTTTGCATAAGAAGGAGAAGGTTTATCCTTCAGAGGTTGCTATTCTAATAAGAACATATTTTGTAATTGATCTATATAATCTTCTATCTCACTTTCAAATTCAATATGTTCCCCTTTTTCTAGCATTATGGCTTCTTTTTCATTTAATTTCATACCTTTAAGTCTTTTTAAAGATTTCACTTACCAGTTTTGCTTTAGCAAAACTTGTATTTTTCATTTTGTAATTTATTTTTTCCCATAAAAGAGGTTTTAAACAACCTTTTTTTTTTTTTTCTACCTTTGGTTTAACCAGAGGTTTGGGAGTAACATCCCTAATTTGAGCTTTTTTCATCAATCATATGCTCAATACACATAAGCTGAGATCCAACAAATTGAAGAGATAAAAATTACTATAATTATCTTGCTGTATAATGGCACTAGGTGGTTGCTTCAACCTTATAAGGTGAAGCAATAATCTCATTATCATCAATTTTATTAGAGAGATTAAAGGTGGAGGATGAAGGCTACTACACTTTTACCCATTTTTTCCAAATATTCTTGATAAGAATTTTCAAGAGGTAGACACTTATTGGGGGCTAAAAAATTGGGAAAAGATTTTCTTTGAAGTTTATAAACCTTTTGAATAAATTAAGGATTCTTCCTTTTCCTTTTATTTTTGCAACAAACTCATTTGAACATTTTTGGTTTTCTAAATCCATTGAACTCCATCAAACAAAGCTTTGACTGATCTTGATGACTTTTCTTATACATATTGAAGGTTTGAAATCTTAAATAATGAGACCTTCTCTTCATTTCTACCTAATAAGGCTCCTTCCTTAGTTGCAAAGACTTATATACCTAAAATGATGGTGAAATTCACTTTTTTTCTACAGAAAACATTCTATTTATTGGAACAAGCACGTATGGACATCTTTGATATTCTAAATCCATTGAATTCCATTAATGGATTTAGAATATCATTGACTCTTTTTTCTCTAAATTGAATAAATTGAGGCATTTTTTCCCTTTTCTTTTCCTTTTGCAATAAGTTCTTTTACACATCTTTGGTTCTCTAAATCCATTAAATTTTATAAACAAAAAAAGCTTGCCTTGATCTTTATTGAAATTTCTTATACATATTGAAGCTTTTGAATCCTAAATAATGAGACCTTCTCTTCATTTCTAGCTAACAAGGCTCTTTCCTTCATTGCAATGACTTAATTACCCAAAATGATGGTGAAATTCACTTTTTGTTTGCACAAAACATTCTATTCATTGGAACAAGCATGTATGTACATCTTTGGTTTCTAGCTAACAAGGATCCATCCTTCATTGCAAAGACTTATTTACCCAAAATGATAGTGAAATTCATTTTTTTTCTTTTTTTTTTTTGCACAAAACATTATATTCATTGTAACATGCACGTATGTACATCTTTGACATTATGAATCCATTGAATTCCATCAAGCAAAAAATGAGTCTTTAATCTTGATTAGCTTTCCTTATAGGTATTAAATGTTTAATTCCTAAACAATGAGAGTGTCTCTTCAATTTTTGATAACAAGAGGCATTGATCTTGATTTGCTTTCCTTACAGGGATCAAATGGTTTAATTCTTGAGCAATGAGACTACCTCTTCATTTTTTGTTAACAAGGCTTCACTTTTTTAGTTGCAAGAACTTACACAAAATGATCTTGTGATTAACTTTTGTGTCAACATCAAACATTGTATTCATTACAAGAAGCTCATTTCTACATGTTTGGTACTTTATATCCATTGAATTTTTATATATAAAAAAGGGGTTTTTTAGTGGTCTTATTTAGCTTTTCTTATACATTTTTAGTGTCTAAATTCAAGAATAATGAGATCAACTCTTCATTTCTGACTAACAAGGCTCCTTTTTTTGTTATAAGGACTCATTTGCACAAAATGATAGTGATATTAACTTTTATGCCTACACAAAACATTCTATTCATTGGAGTTAGCATGCCTTTAAACTTTTGGTACTTTGAATCCATTAAATTCCAACAAGCAAATAATTCAGTAATTTTGATTAGCTTTCCTAATATGTATTGAATGGTTTAAATCTCAAACAATGAGACTATCTGTTTATTTTTTGATAACAAGACTTCTCTTTCGTTTCAAAGACTCATTTGCACACAATATCTTGTAATTAGCCTTTATGTCAACAATAAACTTCATATTCCTTTCAATAAGCTCATTTGTACAAATTTTGTGCTTTAAATCCATTGAATTCCATCAAAAATAGGTCTCATTGGTCTAGGCTACCTTTCCTTATATGTATTAAGTGTTTCAATTCCTAAATAAATGAGATTTTCTCTTCATCTCTAGCCAACACAGCTCCTTCCTTTGTTGCAAGGACTCATTTACATGAAATGATGGTTAAATAAACTTTTGCATCAAGACAAAACATTATATTCATTGGAACAGGCATGCTTGCATACCATTGGTACTTTAAACCTATTGAATTCAACTAGGTGAATGAGTCATTGAACTTGGTTAACTATCCTTACAAATATTGAATGGATTAATTCTCAAACAATGAGATTGGCTCTTCATAGTTTGATAACAAGGCTTCTCTTTTCGTTTCAAGTACTCATTCACACAAAATGATCTCATAATTAACTTTTGTGTTGATAGGAAACATTATATTCTTTGAAACAAGTTTGTTTGCACATCTTTGGTTCCCTAAATCCATTGATTTCCATCAAAGAAAGCTTTGATTGATGTCAACTAGCTTTTCATAAACATATTAAAGGTTTGAAATCTTGAGTAATAAGACCTCCTAATTTTTACCTATCAAGGCATCTCCCTCCCTTCATTGCAAAGACTCATTTACTCAAAATGATGGTGAAATTCACTTTTATGTCTACACAAAAGATTCTATTCATTGAAACAAGCACATATGTACCTCTTTGATATTCTAAATCCATTAAATTACATGAAGCAAATGAGTCATTAATTTGATTAGCTTTCTTTATAGGTATTAAATGGTTTAATTCCTGAACAATGAGACTGTCTCTTCTTTTTCCAATAACAAGACTTCTCTTTTGTTGCAAAGATTCATTCACACCAAATGTTCAAAAAATTAACTTTGTGTCAATGATAAACATTATATTCTTTTCAACAAGCTCCTTTGTACAACTTTGGTACGTACTATAGACCTATTGAATTCCTTGAAGTAGTGGTTAGTTTGATCTTGATTAGCTTTTCTTATAGCTATTTAATGTTGCAATTCCTAACTAATGAGACTTTTTCCTCATTTCTAGCTAACAAGGTTCCTTCCTTCATTGCATGGACTCATTTACACAAAATTAAGATCTTTCAATTGATGAAAGCCATAAAAGGTCATTATTGACTATTTTCTTATTTGACAATGATTCAAAAAAAAAAAAATCAAAATGATATTGAATTAGACATTCTAGAAGATCACTCTTCTGATTTTGATTAGAGACAATGTTGTTATTATAAGGTCTTAAAGAAAAGCAAAGGCTTATTAGTCTTAACAAAAAAGGATACTATGATTTTGGATCTTAGAATATTTCCAAAAGAAGGCTATAACCTTAAAATAGTGATTCATAAAGTAAAAGGATATATTTCTAATTCTACTTCTAAAAAACCCTCTATACCAGAGCTTAAAGCTAAAATAAATGAATTAAAAGAAAAAATATGACAATTAAAAGAAATAATTATATTAATTGCAACATTGATGTATACACCAAAAGTTATATTAATTGCAACAACAATAACCTTATGACCTTGGCCCTGAAAATCCATCAAACAAAGAAGTGATTAATCTTGATTTTCTCTTCTTATAGGTATTGAACAGTTCAATTCTAAAAGAATATAACTGTTTGTTCATTTCTTGCTAACAAGTTTTCTACTTTAGTTGCAAAGACTTATTCACATAAGTTGAGATTACATAAATCAATTACAATATATTCTCTCATTAGAACAACAACCCTTATATGATAGCCTTCTCCTTCTAAAACATATAAATATTTTTTATTTGGAATGCAAAAGGCAAGCCTTGCAGCCTCTACTAGAAAAATTAGGTTATTCCAAACCAAGATTACATTTCTTGGCCACCTCATCAAAAATGGTAGTGTAATTCCAATAGATCAAGCAATTAAATTTGCCTTTAAATTTCTTAATGGAATTAGAGACAAAAATCAATTGCAAAGATTTCTAGCAAGCCTACATTGTATTTTTTATTTTTACAAAAAATTAGCTTATGATGCTAAACCTTTATTTGAAAGACTTAGAAAGAATCCTCCTGAATTGACACACATTCATACACAAGTAGTTAAGAATATAAAACAAAAGGCTAAAGAACTTCCATGTTTAATTGTTCCCCATCCAGATGCCTTTAAAATTTGACCAAGGATATGGTGGACTATTGAAACAAAAGATTCACCATAAAGAAAGCTTATTATGCTTTACTTTTGGGAGTTAGAAAGAAGCTAGAGTTAATTACTCTATAATTAAGAAAGAAATTCCTGCTATAGTATTGTGCATTCAAAAGTTTGAAGGAGATTTATTAAATTTAAAATTTCTTATTAGAATTGATTGTAAAGCTACTAAAGATGTTCTTCTTAAAGATGTCAAAAATATAGCCTCAAAGCAAATCTTTGCAAGATGGAAGGGAATATTATTAGCCTTTGATTTTGATATTTACAAATTCTTTTCTTAACTTTCTAACTCATGAATTTTTACTAGGTACCTTTTCATGGGTAAGAGGCCTATGCTACAAGGGCCTATGTCTCCATTAAAGTCAATTATTTCACCGGCTAAGGATGCTTCTAGTTCATCTAGTCAAAACAACAAGGAATTAAATCCTTTATCCAATGATGCTTATGAGTGACAACTAAATAAGGAATAAAAAGCTTACATATTCTTTCATCCCAAAAGTTTATATAGAATTCTTGTGTCCAATTGAACCCAACTATGCTTAACTTTTGCCTTATGAGGTTGCAAGATTCTATTTAAAAGATAATATGTATCCTTATACCACTATGAAAGATTACTCTTATTATCAGCAGATTGTTTTTGCAACAAGACCAATGATCATTGAACCAATTGAACAAGGCACTGGTTATGAATCTGCCAAATATTGGGCATATGCAAAATTGAGAATCAAAAGGATCATCTTTCTAGATAGATGAATGGCAAAGTGATTTGCTAGCCTATAAAGAATTAAAAAAACTAGTGGAAGGTTAAAACTTTCAATTATTTTAACTGTATTGAAGCTTAGGAGAGATCTTTATTCTACAAAAAACCATAAAAGAAATCTAGCTTGTTTCTTCATATTAATCTCCTCATGATAAGGTTAAATTTTCCAATTGGTTTTAAATATGGTTCCTTAAATGCAAATTACACCCTGTTACAATCCTTTTAAGTGTAAAAGCTATTTATGAATAATTTTGTGAAAAGAATCCCAACTTGAGGAATAAAATCTTAAATGTTTCTGTCTAGTATCATGTTCCATGGATCATCAAATGGGACTATAATATCATTTCCAAATAGGTTAAAATCATGGGAGAAAGTACTTAGCATGTACCATGGCTTGATCAAAGGTTTAACATTCGATGGTGGGAAAAATTTGACTATTTCAGCAAAGGGGTTTACCCTACTAAAGGAGTTGTTAATTTAGGAATCAACATTGTAAGACCTGCTCCTCAAACTATCAAGACTCCAGCTTAAATGCCTAAAGCACTGGCCGAGAGTGTGCCAAGAGAACAACTAATTGCTATGATGGCTAGTATTTTATAATTTGATAGAGACCCACTAGGAAGTAGTCAGGCAAAAGATTCCAATCAACTCATTGAACAAGATGATATTATGCAAGACTAAAAAATTCTATATGAGTTGTTTAGGGAACAAATGGACAAAATGCTTTTATAAAGCCATTGTATAAAGCCACTTTATGAAATCTACTTTTATAAAGATACTTTATACTTTATAAAGAAAACTTTTATCATATATTTGTTTGTTAGCATAGACTTTAGAGATTGATAGGAGTATCCCATGGAGAAGGCATAAATTTCTTCCAAAATAATGAGATAGTCACTTCATTTCTAGCCAATAAGGCTCCCTCTATCATTATAAGGACTCATTTACACAAAATGATAGTAAAATTGACAATTTTGTTTACACTATAACAAAGAATATAATGTTTCTTGTTGACACTTTGCAACAAGTATGTTTGCATATCTTTGGTACTATAAATCCATTGTATTCCATCAAACAAAGCTTTGATTGTTTTCAATTAGCTTTTTTTTTTTTTACCTATTGAAAGTTTGAAATCATGGATAGTGAGACATTCTCTTCACTTTTAGCTAACAAGCCTCCTTCCTTCATTGTAGGGATTTATTTACCCAATATGATGGTGAAATTCACTCTTGTGTCTACACAAGACATTCTATTCATTGGAACAAGCACATATGTACATCTTTGATGCTCTGAATTCATTGAATTTTGCCAAACAAAAGAGTCATTAATCTTAATTAACTTTCTTTATAGGAATTAAATGTTTTAATTTCTAAATAATAAGACCATTCCTTCATTTTTTTGGTAAAGATTCTCTTTCATTACAAGGACTCATTTACACAAAAAAAATCTCATAATTAACTTTTGTGTCAATAGTAAACACTATGTTGTTTGTAAGAAGCTCATTTGTATAACTTAGGAACCCTAACAACAGAGGTTAGTTTGATCTTGATTAGCTTTCTTATAGCTATTTAATGTTTCAATTCTTGAATAATGAGACCTTCTCTTCATTATTAGCTAACAAGGCTCCCTTCTTCATTGCAAGGACTTAGTTATGTAAAATGATAGTGAAATTAACTTTTGTGCCAACATAAAACATTATATTGATTGGAACAAGCATGTTTGCACACCCTTAGTTCTCTTCACCCATCGAATTCCATCAAGGAAATGAGTCATTGATCTTGATTTTCTTTCCTTACAAGTATTAAATTGTTTAATTATCAAACAATGAGATCACCTCTTCATTTTTTGATAATAAGGCTTTTCTTTTCATGGCAACAACTCATTCACACAAAAGGATCTCAAAATTAACATTTATGCCAATAGTAAACATTATATTCATTGCAACAAAACTCATTTGCACATCTTTGGAACTCTAAATTCATTGAATTCCATCAAATAAAGCTTTGATTGATCTCAATTAGCTTTTCTTATACCTATTGAATGTTTCAAATCCTAAATAAAAAGATTGCCCCTTCATTTCTAACTAACATGCCTCTTTCCTTCATTATGTGGACTTATTTAACCAAAATTATGCCAAAATTAACTTTTGTGTCTGCACAAAACATTCTATTCAATGGAACAAGCACATTTGTATGTCATTGGTTCTTAATCCATTGAATTCCATTGAGCAAATGTATCATTAATCTTGATTAGATTTCCTTATAGGTATTGAATGTTTTTAATTCTGTAGCAATGAGATTGCCTCTTCACTTTTTGATAACAAGGCATCTCCTTTTGTTGCAAGGACTCATTCTAGCAAAAGGATCTCATAATTAACTTTTGTGTCAACAACGCCCATTATATTCATTTCAACAAGCTCATTTGTACATCTTTGCTACTTTAAATCCATTGAGTTTCATTAGAAAAGGTGTGAGAGGTCTTGATTAGCTTTTATTATACATATTGAGTGTCTCAGTTTTTGAATAATGACACAGTCTCCTCATTTTTAGCTAACAATGAATCTCATTTCATTACAATGACTCATTTGTACAAAAGGATCTTATAATTAACTTTTGTGTCAACAACACCCATTATATTCATTCCAACAAGCTTGTTTGTACATCTTTGATGCTTAAATCCATTGAATTTTGTCTAAAAAAGTTGTGAGGCCTCAATTAGCTTTTTTTTTTTTTATAAATATTGATGTCTCAATTCCTAAAAAATGACGCATTCTCTTCATTTCTAGCTAACAAGGCTCCTTCTTTTTTGTTTCAAGGATCCACTTACACAAAATGATGGAGAAATTAAATTTTGTGTCTGCATAAGAGCATTGTATTCATTGGATGAAGCACGTTTGTACTTTGAGTCCATTGAATTTCATTAAACAAGTCAAAGATCTTAATTAGCTTTCATTATAAATATTGAATGGTTTAATTCCAAAAAAAAAAATGTGATTGTCTCTTCTCTTCATTTTTTGATAACAACAAATCTATATTCATTATATTCATTACATCCAACATGTCTATACAACTTTGGTACTCTAAACCCATTGAATTCTTTCAAACAAAGGTTAAATTAAACTTGATTAGCTTTTCTTATGGCCATTTAATGTTTTAGTTCCTAAATAATGAGACCTTTTCTTCATTTGTAGATAATAAGGCTCCTTTCTTTATTGCAAGGACTCATTTGCACACAATGATGGTGAAATTAACTTTTGTGCTGACACAAACATTGTATTCATTGCAACAAGTACATTTGCACACCTTTGGTACTTTAAACCCATTGAATTTTGCCAAGTAAATGAGTCATTGATCATGATTAGCTTTCCTTATCGACATTAAATGGCTTAATTGCCAAACAAAGTGACCATCTTTTTTTTTTTTTTTTTTTGATAACAAGACTTCTCTTTCATTGCAAGGGCTCCTTCACACAAAATAATCTCCTAATTAACTTTTGTGTCAATTGTAAACATTGTTCTTTGCAACAAGCATGTTTGTGTATCTTTGGTACTTTAAATCCAATAAATTCCTTCAAACAAAGTTCTGATTGATATGAATTAGCTTTTCTAATAACTATTGAGTGTTTCAATACCTAAATAATGAGACCATCTCTTCATTTCTAGCTAACAAGCTCTTTCTTTCATTCATTACAACAACTCATTCACTCACTCAAATGATGGTGAAATTAACTTTTTTTCTTGACACAAAACATTGTATTCATTGGAACAAGCATGTTTGCACACACCTTTGGTACTCTGAACCCACTGAATTCTATTAATTAAACGTCTAATTGATCTTGTATTAGCTTTCTTTATAGGTATTGAATGGTTTAATTTCTGAACAATGAGATCCTCTCTTCATTTTTTTGATAATATGACTTCACTCTTCATTGTAAGGACTTCCACACCAAAATGATATCGTAATTATATTTTGTGTCAATTGCAAGCATGATATTCATTGCAACAAACTCGTTTGTACATCTATGGTGTTCTAAATCCTTTGAATTTCATCAAGAAAAATGTGTGATTGGTGTAGATTACATTTTTCTTAAACATATTATGTGTTTCAATTCCTGAATAATGAGACCATCTTTTCATCTCTAACTAACAAGGCTCCTTCATTGCAAGGACTTATTTACAAAAAATGATGATGAAATTAACTTTTATGTCTACATAAAACATTGTATTCATTGGAACAAGCATGCATGTACACCTTTAATACTCTAAACTCATTGAATTCCATCTACTAAATGAGTAATTGATATTTATTAGCTTTCCCCATAGGCATTGGATGGTTTAATTTCTAAATTATGAGACCATCACTTCATTTTTTAATAACAAAGCTTCTCTTCTAATTGTAAGGACTCATTCACATAAAATGATCTCATAATTAACTTTTGTGTTAATTATTCATTACAACAAGCTTGTTTGTGTGTGTTCTAAATCCTTTGAATTCCATCAAAAAAAGGTATGGTTGGTCTAGATTACTTGTTTTTTTTTTATGTATTATGTGTTTTAGTTCCTGAATAACAAGACTATTTCTTTATTTCTAACTAAAAAAGACTCCTTCTAAATGTTATGAATATCACAATTCCAAGTCTGAATATGACAATGCAGAGTTTGAAAAACATGAGAACTGAAAAGGTTCGTCACTTAAACTTGATTCAACTACTCCTTATAAGGATTCATGAAAATGATTGTGTTGTTTATCACTTACATAGATAATTGCTGAGTTGTTTAAACCCAATTGGGTAGAGCAAGTTTTAAAGTTATCCCAACATGGATGAATTTATATTTCTGTTAATGTGAACTAGGTGCTTAGGTTCATTGTATGTACCAAACATTATATTTATCATGAAAATAATGACCTTACAACTATGACACTCTGAATGCATTCAATTCCTTCAAACAAAGGAGTCCTTCATAATTATCCTTTCTTGAAAGTATTGAATGGTTCAATTCAAGAAAAAGCTATTGCTTCATCTCTTATTAACAAGCTTTCTCTCTTAGTTGCAAGGATTCATTCGTAGATCATAAAATTAACATTGGTGTATGCACCAAACTTTATATTACTCACAACAGTGACAACCTTATGACTTTGGCACTCTTAACTCCATTGAATTTTGTGAAACAAGGGAGTCATTGATTGTGATCATCCTTTCTTATAGGTATTGAATGGTTCAGTTCTAGAAGAATGAAATGGCCACACTATTTCTTGTTAATAAGTTTTCTCATTTAGATGGTAAGTATTCACACAAATTGATCATGAAATTATCTTTAGTGTATGCACTAAACATTTATTAAAGACTCTAATAACTACCTTATAACATTCACATTATTAATCCATTGATTTCCATAAAAAAAAAAAAGAGTAATTGAGCATGATTATCCTTGTTATAGGTATTAAGTGGTTCAATTCTTGAAGAACAAAATAATCACTTCATTTCTTCCTAACAAACTTTCTTTGGTCCAATTCCTTATGTGATCTAGATTTGCCTATAACCAAGTTTCATATTAAAATTTAAAAAGATTTTAGCTTCATAAAGTTGGTTTGGTAAATCCTTTTTATTAGGTATTGGGCACCTAATCCAGCATAAAACCTTATCTAAAAGTTTGTAAATAATTACCAATCTTAGAACTTCTTATTCCAATTTAGCTGTATTTTTTACATAAAATGTAAGACAACTGTAGGGGCTATTACTTTTTCTAATGAGCCCTATCTTTAAGGGTTTAGTAATTGTCCTTTTACAAATTTCTAAATCACTTGGCCTCAAAGAATGGGCCTAACTTTGGTAAGAATTTGACTTCATTAAAAGTCAACTCATAAGGTAATTCCATAATATGCTTATTCCTACTCCAAAAAGCAATAGGGATTTCTACACATCTCAAAGAATTCATTGCAAATTGAACTTCTTGTATTTTTGTTGTAATAATAGGAAAGTTATGGTGATCCATCCAATTTGGAGGATCCCTTTTAAGCCTTTCAAATAAGGGTTTATCATCATAGGCTAACTCTTTATAAAATTTTGAAAGACAATTCAAACTTCCAAAAGCATAGCAAACTGTTGATTGTCCCCAATTTCATCAGGAAATTTAGAGGCAACTCAATTGCTTGATTTACGGGCATTATAATTCCATTTTCAATGAAGCGACCAAGAAAGCAAATCTTGGTTTGAAATAACTTCATTTTTTTTAGATGAAGCAACTGGACCTACCCATTTCATGATATTTAAGTAAAAATTTCAATGCTTAAAATGTTGTTCAGTGGTATTAGAAAAAAAAAATACATGATCAACATAAATAAGAGCAGCAAATGCTAAATAAGCATTAAATATTTTGTTTATAATTTTTTTGAAATTTAGAAAGAGTATTTTTTTTTAATACAAAGGGCATAACATTCCTATTATTACCCATAACCCTATAAATAAGATTAACATATTGAAGTGTTTCTAACTCATCTTCTTTCAACAAAGTGTTTGGTAGATCTAGAGCACTTTCTTCTTTATCTTTAGTAATAGTCTCTAGGATAATAATCTTATCTTTTAATTTTCTAAGCTCAATTTTAAATTTTTTAATGTCAACTTTAAGCTCCATAATTGTTGATTCCTCTCTAGTTTTTATGCTAGAAGTGCTTTCTTTATTCTATGTATGACAATTTTTATACTATAACTTTCTTCTGTTTCAACTTTTTGTTGGCTAAAACTATCATATGATCTTTTGCTAGATTTAAATATTTTTCTAGTTATTCTCATTTGTCTTTGGGATTTGGAATCTTGTCAATAAGATCCAAAATGATGTTATCTACTTTTGTTAAGACTAATAAGCCATATTATATTTACACAGCTTGATAGGGATCACATTTTCCTTTGTGGCTAGTGTCTAAATTAGACTCAAAAGGATTATCTTCTTCAAGAACTTTAATTTCTAAATTTGATTCATTAGAATCACTTTTTACTAAAAAAAATGTGCATCAAGGATTTTTTAAGACCTTTGTCAAGAGTTAACTCTTGAATTTTTTGCTTTGTTTTGCATTTATTTTAATAGTGCCCTATTTTGCCTCATTTATAGCAAACAATTGTTTTCTTTGGTTTTGGCTCTATAGGCATTTTCTTTGGACTTTTCCTTTCATCTCATAAGAAGTTTTTCATTTCATGTAAGGTTGATAACCTTTCTTGCAACAAGCATTATATTCATAACAAACATTATATTCATTGCAACAAGCTCATTTGTACATATTTGGTACACTAAATCCATTGAATTCCATAAAAAAAATGGTGTGATTGGTCTAGATGATAATTTCTTATACATATTTTATGTAAATGAGTGGAAGAAGGAGCTTTGATAGTTAAAAATGAAGAGACAATCTCATTATTTAGCAATTGAAATACTCAATACATCTAAGCATGTTTGCACCCACACAAAACCTTATAATCATTGGAGCAAGCACATTTACACACCTTTGGTACTCTGTACCCATTGAATTCTATAAAGTAAAATGAGTCATTGATAGATTAGCTTTCCTTTCAAGTATTGAAAGGTTTAATTCTTCAACAATGAGATTGCCTCTTTAACTTTCATGACAAGACTTCTCTTATCATTGGAAGGACAAATTTATACAAAATGATGATAAAATTAACATTTGCGTGAACACAAAACATTATATTTATTGAAAATAACTCATTTGTACATCTTTGGTGAATTCAATAAAAAATTAGTGTGATTGGTCTAGATCATCATTTCTTATACACCTATTTTGCGTAAATGAGTGCTTCCATCAAATGAAGAAGCCATGTTAGTTTGAACTGGAGAAACAAGCTCATTATTCAGGAATTGAAACAATTGATATGTTTAAGAACATTTGTGACTACACAAAACATAATATTCATTGGAACAAGCACATTTATGCAACTTTGATACTTTATACCCATTGAATTCCATCAAGTAAAATGAGTCTTTGGTCTTTATTATCTTTCCTTATAGGTATTGAATTGTTTAATTCCTAAACAATGAGACTGTCTCTTCAATTTTTCATGACAAGACTCCACTTTTCATTAAAAGAACAAATTTACGCAAAAACATATTTGAATTCTTTTTTTGTGTCTACATAAAACATAATATTCATTACAACAAGCTCATTTCTTCCTCTTTGGCAAACTAAATCCATTGAATTTCATCAAAAAAAAAAAACAAAAGATGTGATTGGTCTAGATTACCATTTCTTATTCATATTTTTTGTAAATGAGTGCTTGCAATGAGTAACGAAGCTTTGTTAGTTAGAAATAAAGAGATGATCTCATTATTTAGGAATTGAATCACTCAATATGTATAAGCACATTTGTGTCTACCCAAAATATTATATTCATTAGAACAAGCATGTTTGCACACCTTTGGTACTCTGTACTCATTGAATTCCATCAAGTGAAATGAGTCATTGATCTTTATTACCTTTCCTTATAGGTATTGAATTGTTTAATTCCTAAACAATGAGATTAACTCTTCAATTTTTCATGATAAGACTTCACTTTTCATTGGAAGGACAAATTTACACAAAGTGATAGTGAAATTAACATTAATGCCTATACAAGACATTATATGCATCACAACAAGCTTGTTGGTACCTCTTGGGTCCTCTAAATCCATTGCATTTCTTCAAAAAAACAGTTTCTTTGGTATAAATTACCTTTTCAAATACATATTCAGTGTTTCATTTCCTCAATGAGACTATCTCTTCATTTCTAGCTAACAAGGACCCTTTCATCATTGCAAGGACTCATTCACACAAAAAGATCTCTTAATTAACTTTGGTGTCAACATCATACAGTATATTCAATGCAATAGGCTCATTTATACATCGTTTGTACACTAAATCCATTGAATTTTTTTAACAAATGGTGTGATTGGTCTAGATTACCATTTCTTATACATATTATGTGTAAATGTGTGCTTGCAATGAAAGAAGGAGTTTTGTTAGTTCGGGAATTGAAACACTCAATACCTAAAAGTACATTTGTGTTTACACAAAACATTACAATCATTGGAATAAAGACTCATTGCAAAACTTTGGTACTTTGTACCCATTGAATTTGATCTAGTAAAATGAGTGTTTGTTCTTTATTTATTTTTCCTTATAGGAGC